>JABSTT010002305.1:0-45244 GCA_013339685.2 Hyalomma asiaticum
CTTCGTCTTCATCTCCTGTACAAAACGATCATCAGTCCTTGGCTCGTGTGTCTTCTTCATCGGCACCATCTTGGCTTCCGGAATAAAGCGTTATGTGAACCGTGACACTTCAAGTGGTGGAAGCGCTTTAAGATGCCTTCGACCTCTCGCTTTTTCAACACCTCTCCCAGCCCCGCCACGGTAGTCTAGTGGCTAAGGTACTCGGCTGCTGATCCGAGGATCGCGGGATCGTATCCCGGCCGCGGCGGCTGCATTTCGATGGAGGCGAAATGTTGAGGCCCGTGTGGTGTGCGATGTCGGTGCACGTTAAAGAACCCCACGTGGTCGAAATTTCTGGAGCCCTCCACTACGGCGTCTATCATAATCAGAACTGGTTTTGGGACGTAAAACCCCACGAAACAACGTCTTTCCTGGAGCTACGTTCTGGACGCCGCTTACACCAGCAGCCCACGATGTCGCAAGACGAGCCCTCAGCGTCCTCCAGCTCGGTCCCAACCGCCCCTCCTCCTCGCAGCCTGCCAACAACCGTCACCGCGATCCGGAAGTCTTCTCTTGCCTGCCTGGTGAGGACGTCGAAGACTGGCTAGACAACTATGACCGTGTTAGCGCTTACAACAACTGGAACGAGCCGTCGAAACTAACCATCGTGCCGTTCTACGTGTCCCAAGTATACCAAGACATGGTTCCTGAATCATGAGAGTGATTTCCGTGACTGGACTTCTTTCAAAGAACAGCTATGGCAGATTTTTGGCACGTCCACGGTTCGCTCAGAGGTTGTGAAGAAAAAGCTGTCTGAGCGCGTCCAACATTAAGGCGAGTCGTACACTTCGTATATTGAGGACATTCTTGCGCTTTACCGCTGTGTCGACAATGCCGTGCCCAAAAGTGACCGCGTGCATATAGGCCTACCGCTTTCAACGCCCTTGTTGCGCAGAACACGTCGACGGTGTCGGAAGTCATAATGAAATTTACGGTCACTGACCAAGTCAAAAAGGTTGTTTCGACGTTTTGGAGCCTATACAGGTTCCTTGGTCACAATGCAGCGGACGTAGTGCCGTACCACATCATGCTACCTGACCAGACGAGCTTTCGTCGAATTCTGGACTAGGTGTTCGAAGTCATTTCCGTGCCTCAGTGCCCTGCAGTCTGTTCGCTTGCAATCGGACTTTTCAGACAACCCCTTGGCAAACAGCATGGATCCATCATCCGAGCCATAATCCGTGAGGAATTGCAAGCCTACGGCTCGCCACCTTGGAACAGCGCTCACGTCCATCTATACCGACTTGCGCGGCATTATTAAAGAGGAGTTGTCATCGCTTCAGAGCCCCCACCATTCTACCGCCTCTCCTTGCGCACTACCGGCCTCATACGCACAGGTTACTACAGTTAAAACCTTGTCAACACGTAGTGACGGGGACGTGGGGAAATACATGCTAACAGTCGTACGCCATAACCGCGACCTTACCTTTTCAAAGTGAAGAAAAGGTAATGTTCACAGTACACAGCTTGCTTTATTCAGAAGCAGTTGACCAAAAGTCGGGCAGTTGCCTCCGCGGAGGCCTTGCAGTGACAACAGCATCCTCGAATTCTGAGAGACTGCGGACCAACCTCGCCATGAGGCCTTTTTTCTCAGCAAATCACCGCAATCTCAGCAATTTTTCTCATCGCAGCCATGGCGTCAGCAACTGCCATCGGAGACTGACTTGGATCCGCTTCAATGTCGTCATCGTCAACCTCACATGGCACAACAGAAGCAACAATCTTGCTGTCTGTTAGGCCAGGAGACATTGCCATGTCGCTGTCTAGGTCATGGAAGGATTCAAAGTGCAGAGCCTCGGCACTAGCTTGATGCTTCAGCACCTCTGTGGGCAGGCTGTCCAAGTCGTCAGCACACTCTTCGCTTTCGCCAGTGTTCACGCGCACTACGAACTTTGCTCGAGCGAAGCAGTTCAGCAGTGTGGTGGACTCCGCCTGCTGCCACGAGTAGGTTAGCAGGTGTATTGCATGTCGATGCAGTATGCCTTGCCGTGCTCCATTGCAAGCAGAATTCTGGTAGCAAGCTTTTTCTTTTGTCAACTGCTTAACTGAGCGACTGATGCCCTGGTTGTGCAAGCGGCAAGAAAGTTCGATTGCGCTCAAGTGTGCCAGCGCAACATGTGCCGATGCGTTGTCGAGCACAAGGAGGATTTTTCTTTTTTCTCTCGCAAACTCGGATCCAGAAGCCTGACATATTCTTCGAAAAGCTTTCAAGTCGTCCAAGCTTTTTATGCTGCCCGAGAGCAGGTGGGCGCCTTTAAAGCACCCACTTTCGCAAACCGCCCATAACAAGCAGTGGTAGCTTTTGGCTTCCTGTGCATTGACCGGGAAAGCAACCGACTGCCTTTCATTGGCATGCTTGCCACCAGTGCAATTTTCACCTTGAACGCCAGCGTTCTGTTGGGCACAAGTCAGAAGAAAAGTGCCGACTCGTCCAAGTTGATGACGTTTTCCATGGCGTAGTTGGCTAGAGCTGCCAGCAGCAGCCCATTCTTCCATTGTGTGGCACCTTTGTGGCCCGCATATGCTGCCTCTCCGCACACCACTCTCGCACATACGTTGTGGCGCGCTTTGAACCTTGCTAGCCACCCATTGCTGCAAGAAAAGTTATTGCACTTCATATGACTCGCAAATATTTCGCCTTTCGGCGAGTAGGGGGCTGCTGACTGGCAAGTTTTGCTCCCTGGCTTTTTTCAACCACAACACCAAGGCCTCTTCAACCTCAGCAAAGGCGGACCCCTCAAGCGGCGCCTCTTAACGTTCGATGCCGCACCGCTCCTTAGCTTTTCGCGTACTTTCCATATGCCGCAAACTGTTGTTGAGGGCGGTCCCCAGGCACGCGCGACAGTCGCTTTTCGTAGTTCCATATTCAATACTGCGAATGTTGTCCAACTTTTCCTTCACGCATAGTATGCGGTTCTTTTGTCAGGTTTTGGCATTGTTTCCTTTCTCCGGACGAAACCTGGCGAAAATATTCTGTCGATGATCGACAACCATGAACGGCACGACTATGCACGCAACACTCGGGACGAAGTCACTTGCGCGCTCGAGTCACTGATGACACACGTGCACTGTGTTCACACGTACAGTCCGGTTGCGAAGCAGCAGCAGTATGGGCAGGTCGGAACGCGAGAGTGATGGTTGCGGTTCTGTGGCTGTGCTCTCCACGTTTGGAGACCCAATCTAAAGGAAGAAGCCCTATCTCCGTCACCATCACTGTCATGGCGCTGTCCATAGTGCCGTCGATACGCAGCATCGGTCGGTACACCGATGGAATTGTGGTTTCCACGTTTCTTTTCAAAAGTGAAATGAAAAAAAAAATTAATTTGCAGCACAACATGGTGCTGGCATACTGTGACTTAGTGAAAATGGTACATGCAAACCGGTACGCATTCTACGAGCCACTACGCCGTAAGTGGTCAGTAAATACATTGGTTTCAATGGGGGTTCGGCCAGGGAACTGTAGCAACTACGTTTTAACCGTAACTACGTCGTAAGCCGGTACTTATTAACGAGGTTTTACTGTGCCATGCCACCTGCACCATCTCCAAGGCCACCTCCTGTGCCTGTTCACGACGACCTGGCACCCTTATCGGCCCGAGCACCGAATCCAGCTTACTATTCTGCCTGGCGTTCCTTGCGGCCCGTATGTTATTGCTGTGGCTGTCAAGGCCACATCTCCCGGTTTTGCCGTGGCCACCAGCTCGCTTTTGCAACCATTCTGTCGACAATGCTGCACCTCGCCGATCTCCATCTCCGCCCGGCTTCTCCAACACACGTGCCTCGAGACGCCACTCCCCATCACCACTCCCGCGCTCTGTTTCTCCACTCCGGTCTGTGTCTCAACTCCCTGTACAACGTTCGGAAAACTAACCAGCGCAGTTTTTCGAGGGAAAGCTGCATCGCCGCAATATGTTACAAGTCGTCCTGAACGCCCGTCAAACATGTTATTGGTGTCTGTGGAAGGTGTGCAGTTCTTGGCTTTGGTAGACACGGATGCTTCTATTTCTGTTATGCGTGCAGACCTGTGTTCTCGTTTGCGAAAAGTGAAGACGCCTTACATGGGATCATCCTTGATTGGAGCTAATGGAGCAAGCATTCGACCATGCGCCCAATGCACAGCGCATGTCTTCATTGATGGTATCCATCATCACATAACGTTCGCAGTTTTATTCGCGTGCACTCATGAACTCATTTTGGGCTGGGACTTCCTCTCGTCAGCGTCCGCTTTAATCTCCTGCTGCCAGCGTGTAGTCCATATCACCGACACCGATCGTTGCAACGGAGGTATCGACGAGCAACGATTGCGTTTTTTTACAGTTGCAGATTCGGTGATGCCTCCCGGTCAAGAACAGCTCATCACACTCTTTTCTACAAATATTTTGAATGGTGACGTGTTCATAACTCCCTACGGTCTCCGTGTTGCCCGTGGAATTGCCTTCGCTTCCAGCCTTGTACGCTTCCAGGAAACTCTGCAGCAATCATTGGTTTGAATACGACCCCTGAGACAATCCTCCTACCTCAAGTATCAGCACTGACTTGTTATGTAGATGCCCAATCAGTCTTTCTGGTTGCTCTTGACGCCTCACAAGCCCGGCCTCAACAGGGCAACTCTCCTGATTCATCTGCCCTTGATTCAATAAAATTTGTTGCTGGGCTAGTTGGTGCCCAGCAAAAATATAAGACGGTGGCGCAAAATGGGACAAGGACGAAACAGGAAGAAGCGACGTATACAAGCGCACACTACCAACTGATTTATTTTGGAAAGACACTCAATATATATATGGCATTACGCACATGCGCAGACGGGCGAAATCAAAAGCGATCTTGCAAAAAAACGAACTCACTGCTGTGCAGGATGATAGAGGGAACACTGACACACCCACTCCCGTACAATTTAATGAAATAGGCCTCAGCCAGTTCTCTTGCGACTGTTCTCTTGCCCAATAAACAGTTTGCCTGACATCACCTTGTGTCCTGCGTGCTTCGTCTCGAGTGCTGTGTGTGTCACAACCACGTGACATCTGGTGGGGGTGCTTCTCGGTCCATGTACCGTACGCCCCTGTCCAGCCTTGAGCCAAGCCCAAGCCGCCAAGAGGACGACTCCAACCCGGTCCTTCGGGTTAGCTGCAGACAACAAGGACTCCCGCCTGAATACCTGCCGCTTCCCGACAAGGACAAGAAAAGGGCTGCAACGAAACCGGCATCCACGATGGCGGAAGCAAGATCTCCGGCAACCGTGGTCGTGCACCAGCCCAAAGAACCACCTACTTTCCGTGGAGCGTCATACGAGGACCGGGAAAGCTGGCTGGTCATCTACGACTGCGTCGCAGCCCTTAACAAGTGGGACACCGACGATAAGCTGCGCCATGTATATTTTTATTTGGAGGACGCCGCAAGGACTTGGTTCCAGAACCGCGAATCAACGCTTCGAACCTCGGACGACTTCCGCGCTGCTTTCTTGCCAACCTTTGCAAGCGTCGTGCGGAAGGAAAGAGCCGCATCACTGCTTGAGACTCGTGTGCAGCTCCCCAACGAAAACGTAACGATTTTTACGGAGGAGATGGCGCGACTCTTCCATCACGCCGACGCCGACATGTGCGAGGAGAAGGTTCGCCTCCTGATGCGAGGAGTGAAGCAGGAGCTCTTCGCCGGACTAATCAGAAACCCGCCAAAGATGGTTCAAGACTTCCTCTCCGAGGCTACCACCATTGAGAAGACCCTTGAAATGCGGACTCGCCAATACAATTGGCGCATGTCCCCATCGCAGAAGTCCAAGGACTCGGCCCCGACAACCTACGCGAAACCATAAGGGCTATTGTTCGTGAGGAACTACGCCGTATGTTCTCGTCGCCTCAGCCCCAAGTCGCCTCTCTCGAAGACATCGTTCGCGAGGAGGTGCTGAGAAATGCTGAGAGTAGACTGATCGGCCTGTAGTTTCTGAAGTCTAACACCTCCAGTCTTATGTAATAGCAGCATGTTTGCATTTGTCCAGCTGACTGACACACTTGGAGTTTTGAAGCATAGTGTGTATAGTGTCGCAAGCTTTCTAGTTAGGTATCCTCCATCTTTGATCAAGTCGGCAGTTATGCCATCTTCTCCAGCCGCTTTTCCGCGGGACATGCCCTGAATTGCTTTCCTAACCTCGTCAAGCAGTGACACATGGAATTTTGGAGTCCTGCTCGACATTTAGTACTCTCATGGTGGGGAGACTCGTATTTGAGCTGTATAGTTCGGAACAGAAATCCTCGGCCACCTTGGCTATATCACTGAAGTTAGCAAATGTTCTTTCCCGTGCAAAGCTTTCTTTTAGTTGTTTTGATGCTGACTCCTTTTCTGACGGCTGCTTCTATTTCTTTCACATTGTGGTTACGTATGTCCCTGACTTTACTTTTATTGATGAGATTATACAGCTCAGCGAATTCTATCTTCTCTTAAGTTAGTTATTCTCATTTGTTGGCATTGTTTGATTAAATCTTTAGTAGATTCAGAGAGCTTACTCACATCTTGTATCAATGCTTTGCCCCTTACTTCAGTTGCTGCTTTGGTGATCAGCTTAGTAATATCTTCGTTCATCTTCTCTATATCCCAATTTTCTTCCTCTCCTGGAGCCTCATACTTGTTCTTAAGGGCAATTCTAAATTCTTCTGTTTTCGCCCTTACGCCATCGAGAGTGGCCTGTTTCCACGCGATTAACTTTGTCCTTGCTGGCTTTAGATTGAGGGTTATCTTCGCCCTTACTATTCTGTGGTCACAAATTTCTACATTATTAACTACTTCCGTGTCTTGTACTATACCTGGATCACTGCACATTGTGAAAGCTATTTTGTTTTTCGTTTCTCTGTTGGGGCTTTTTCATGTCCACTTCCTTTTCTTGCATTTCTTAAAGTATTCATTACACGGAGGTGATTTCTTTCTGTGAATTCCACTAGAGTCTCTCCTCTGCTATTCCTATCTCCTCCGTAGTTCCCGACTGCCTGTTCTCCTCTTAGTTTCTTTCCTATTTTCGCATTGAAGTCCCCCATAACAATCGTATATTGGGTGTGTGCCTTGTTCATTGCTGTTTCTACAGCCTCGTCATTGTGGCTGGTCGTTGGTGCGTAACCTTGTATTGGTTTTAGTTTGTATCGCCTATTTAATTTTATCACGACACCTGCTACCCTTTCATTGATCCTATAGAATTCTTCAATGTTACCTGCCATGTCTTTGTGCATAAGGAATCCCACGCCGTACTCGTGCTTCTCTGGCGGTTCTCTGTAGCAGAAAACATGCCCTTCAATAAGCTATAAGTACCCTTCTCCTGGTTTCCTAACCTCGCTAAGGCCAATGATATCCCAATTAATACCCCTTAATTCTTCTAGTAGTTCAGCTAGTCTGGCTTCACTTGAAAGAGTTCACGTGTTAAGAGTCACTATGTTTAATTTACAATGACGGCCTGTCCGAGTCCAGAGGCTTTTAAGTATTTTGTTCTCATACCCGTGTGGTCGCATCCGCGACTAGAAGCTCCGTTGATGCCGTCGTAGGTCCAAGGTTTGGTTCGTTCGGTCACTTGGGAGGTGTTGGTCATGGTGTTGCACTAGGAAGGCCAGTTCCTGTTCTGGTGGTCAGGTGAGTTACGCAGATGAGCCATGATGGTGGTGGGAGCCCGTATGCATCATTTGTCCAAATGCTCCGTCGGGGGAGGTGGTGCAGTGTGTGGTTAAGTCAGGCGAGGGTATAATTGTTAAAGGGAAGCAGGGGAAATGAAAAGATACCTCAGGAGCGTAGAGAAAAGACAAAAGACACAGAAAAAGAAATTGCACTCGAGGATTCGAACTCGGGACTCCTTGGTCTAACTATAAAAGCATGGCCAAGTCATCTGGGTTGCCCGGTTGCCGATGTGTTTAAGAACAGATTCCTGCTGCGCCCTCTCGCGAATGGTGACGCGATGAATTTCAACGTGTCCATGATGCAGCACTTTTTGCTGATTTTAAATACCAGGGAGGCATGGCTAATCGTCTCGACTGTGTCGCGTCTGTTTCTGCCATATTCTTCCCTCGATCATGCTTAGTTTTGACAGTGTGCATCTTGTCTTTATTTTTCCCTTTTTTTCTCTCTCTCTCTCTACCGCGGCAAGGTGGTTGTCTCAGGGAGATAGAAAAAAGGAGGGTGGGGGAGGAGGGTGTAAACCAAGTGGGAAAAGGATGCGTAGCAACCTAGCTCAAGCTCACGGAAGCACCGCGATAATTCTGTGTCCGTTGATCGGCGTTAGAGCCTGCGTTGCAATATGTTGAAAGCGGCTGCTGAATTCTTGGGAGTGCTACGGCCTTGTAGTTAGAGAGAAGCAAAACTTCTCCTTTCATTTATGTGCGATTACTAAGCTACAGCTAAAAACTACATATAATTTGCCCTATGCCTTCCTTGGCCTCACTGCGAATGGGATTCATTACATTGATTCAAACAAACAAGCCCTTGATCAATTTCCTTCTCGTTATACATGTACACAAGTACCCCCGCATACACACCTTTTCACACGAGAGGGTTGTCCCCTGTCAAGAGTTTCCTTGAGCGTGCAAACATGTTACTTCTTTTACACTCTGAAACCAAGTTACAGTGATCATTGTGATGTCATATTTTGTCCCTTCAAGAAATGGAACTGTGACGAGCGATAACAGGCGACGCTCGGTGCGTGTCTCGCGCCTTAGCGCGAAGGAGGAAGATCGGCGCCAAGCTCGCGCGTGCTCGTGGAGCTTCGGCGAATAAAAAAAAGGGTGAGGCAGTCCCTTCCAGGTCACGAATGTGCTCGGACGTCTTTCTTACGCCGCCTCGGAACCCATAGAATTCCGACGGCCACTACGGCACGTCACATTTGGCGCCCAACGTGGGGCGCCGCTCTCTACGTGCCCCTTTGGCTGAACCACTGACTTCGAGACAGCGTCGGCTCCGCGAACCCAAGATGGCGACCGCACCGTGTTCCACCGACGTGTTCGAGCACCTGGATGATGCCGCCCGGGAAGAAGCCTACCGGTCAGCTGTGTCCGAAGCCGCCGCCCTGAAGACAGAAGTGGATCAGCTCCGGCGCGAATTGGAGCTACTGAAAATGGTGCCTTCGAAGGACCACGACGCCGCTAACGACGACGACGCACCAAAGCCACCTCTTGACCCGCAGCTGCAGGCAAGTCACGATTTCCTTTGCAATTTACTCGCTCCACTTATAGAGCGCATCGAGCGCTTGGAGTCAAGGACACGTGAGGATTCGGACGCCGCATCATGCACGAGTGCAGGGGAGAGCTATGCGTCGATCAACATGAAACGGGGCTCCATAAATCAACAAAGCCAAGCAAAAGGCACTAATACCCGATGCATGTCTAATGATGAAGACGCTCGCGACCGACTTTCAAGTTTCGCGGCGAGCTCCTTACCGCATCTCGGGAAAGATCTAAACGCCTGGTTTCACCAAGTAGACTATTGGTTCAGAACCTTCAGCGTTCCTGACGAGGTCGCCGTACCGTTCATTATCTCGAGGCTCCCAGCTAAAGACTTTACATGGATGCGTCACCATACCAAAGTAGCTGATATTTCTACTTGGGCTGACATGAAAGCAGCGTTCCGCCGACGGTATAACATGGACTGCGATGTAACATCTAAACAGCGAATGTTTGGAGCGACGCAACGCGCTGGAGAGTCTTGTACAGACTTCGCATATCGAAAGTTCGACCTGATGGAACAGTGCAATTATCCTGTACTACAGCAGGAAAAATGTCAAATCATCATGGATACGCTGTCACCCAAGGCAAAAAAGCACTTCTTTGACAAAACATTTAGGCACTTAAATGATATGATAAGTTCCTTTCTGCGCTTTGACCAGATCAGAGATTCTGAGCAAAGCGTTCAGATTGTGGTTGCGGAAGAACGCGAGAGTCTATCCACAGCGCAGTCCGTCGAATGCCGCGTTGACTCGAAGCGTTCGCCGCGGAAGCCCACACTCTAAGCCGCAAAGGACGAAAACCGGAGTAACCGCTGCAGTTAGTCCTCGCGACCAGCGGTTAGTCTGGGGAGAGAGTAACTGAAAACGATGCGTGCCGTGCGCAAATCTCATGGTCGAAATGTTTCGTCCTTATTTTCAAAGGGACTAACTGAAGGATGAACGGTGGCATTTCGTCTCTCTACGCGTCGCTGTTAGTCCCTCTGGCATATGCTTCGGCATATGCAATTGTTTTTTCATCCACCGCCGGTGGCTAAGTGGTCGTGGCCTGCTGCAGCGAAGCACGAGGTCGTGGTTGCGATTGTCTGTCGAAACCGCTACATTAAATGTGGTGGTGGAGTTGCGGGGGCAGAGAGAGAACAACTTTAATAAAATAAAGTAAATAAATAAATAAATAAACCCCAGTACTGCCCCACGGAAATCGAACGTTTGTGCAATGTGTCCTCGAGCACATCAAGGGGGCCCTGGTGGTTAGAATTAATACGGAGACCTCCGCTACATTCAGAAGAACTGGACACTGTGAATTCGACACAGGACAATAGACAAAAAAAAAAAAAACACACTGAAGCAAACAGTCGAACGGTCGAATCCGTGCTATCCAATATTTAGTACTATGAACCAATTAGCGTCGAGCTATGAATTTCGTTGATATATGCTGCATCGTATATTGGTCGAGAGAGGAGGTGAATTTGTGCAACTAAGATAAAAACACAGATAAAGCCTGTCACGCTTATCAACTACTGAGGGCACGTAAAACTTTCATGTGCCAGTCAAGGGAAGCTGGTAGAGGTAGAAACAACTTTATTTTGGAGGGAGCAGGGGCAATTTGCAAAAAGCACAAACAAGAACGCGTCCGTAGGAGAGCGCTCACCCCTCCGGCTGAGGGGCGCAGACGGCGAGCCCCTTTGTGTACCGAAACTCGCATCAAGTTAGTCACGGTAGGCAGCCGCGGTGCGTGCCTGCACGTGCAGCGCTGTAAAAGATGGTGCTTGTGTTTACTCTGTGTATTTCCGCGACCAAAAAGTAGTCCGTTGCTTGCGGGAGCGAAAAACAATAAATGCCTCGGTCGCAGCCTCACGTCATAATAGAGTTCTGATCAGCTTAACAAAACACGCTCGTAATTGCAGGGGAAACAATCGAAACGCGCGAGTCTGTCTTTTGTGTAGCTCGTTTGTGTGTCGGAGCGATACACCTCTCCTTTTCTTTACGGACTACTTGCGTAGCCTTCCCGGCGTTGCAGTCAGTGGTGGCGACAGGACACTGTCAACATGCGGCAGAATTTTTGAGAAGTGTGCGCGCGCGGTCTTGGTGTGAATAGGGTGGCCGAAGGGTGATGTTACTAAGATGGTGTTTTCTGCAAGCACACGGACACGCCGGACGAGCCCAACAGTGTTTTCAGAAGAGATCAGCGTAGCGAGGAATCGACAGCCCGTTGATTTTTCTATGGATTATTGGCTCGCACGCCACGGATAAGACCACGTGTTAGCAAGTACTCTTACGGCTCATCGGACTTCCTATCTCTTCTAATCGCGCGTTAAGTATTGCTCATTCTCCTTGTATGTTTTGTTAATAGGGTTTTCTTGCGTGGTTTTTTTTTTCTTTAACCCTCTGGCCCTTTCGATTTTCTTACCAAAGAGGCACACGTGGGAGACGTTTATTCTTTTCGTTGGAATCTTACCTTGATCTTAGCGGTGTGTGTGTGTAGATCATGCAGATGTAAAACATGCAGGACGTTGTAGCGCTCGTAGTCTTTTCTTTTCCTCCCATTGCATGCTTTCTCATGCCCCTAGTCTGCAGTGTTGTGCGTACCTATTGAGGTCATGTGCTTGTTATGCTCGTAGTCTGTGTGTGCCTACTGCAGACGCAAGTTTATGAATATGAATCCGCAGCAGATACACGCAGGCTACTTTTTTTTACAATAGACCTTTTTCAAGCACCGCAGCGCCACCCGTGGGCGCGCAAGTGCTTCTGGGAAATGTGTGTACATCCAGCCACCCAGCAGAGCGAAGCCCAGCCTTTCCAAGCGCGTCTTTCGCTCCGAGTAAGTGAGTGACATGGGAGCGAGCCTGAACGCATTTTTTGCGTGTTTTCTTTTGTAAGCAGGCGCGTAGCTGCACGGGACAATGAAAAAGGAGGGGAGCAAGGGGGTCATTCGCGGGGGTCGGACTGGTCGTACGGGGTGTGCGCTGGCATGTCTCGTCAACGTAGTTTCCCAGTGTCTCGGCAGTGCACATGCCTTTGCGAGTGACCATGTGCTTTATCTCCACTCCGCGTGTGCGGAGAACACCGAGCGGTGTCTCGGCAGTGTACGTGCGTTCGCGAGTGACCATGTGCTTTATCTCCACTCCGTGTGTGCGGAGAACACCGAGCGGTGGACGCTGTATTCCTGTGTAGGTGTTTGTGTCGGCATTCCAGTGTGGTCCTACGCAGACAACTGCAAAATAGGGATGTGTTTGCGACGACGAAGTAGACCAACGGGCAGTGTGTGCTAAACGAACGAACTGTGCGCAGTGCGTGAACGAAGTCTGTTGCGGATATCTCTTTCTAGGTACTGTAATTCATTGTTTTCTAATTAAACAGGTATGGTTTTCCATTTACCGCGTGGGTTTTTCCGGCTCATTTTGGTACCCCTTCGTGCTTGGTGCGTGTACTTTTCTTCTGTCCCGCTGGGCTCTGTTCCCGCTACTCGTTACTGTCGCTTGGTTCCCTTTTCAATAAAACTTCACTTTAGTAAAACCACATTTTGTTGACAGTGGTCCTTGATGCATGCTAGCTCCGCCGACGTGCCATGTCCAGCTGTGTCGGTCCAGCTGTGTCGGCGCACATGCGATCGCGTACACTTTCCTTCGAAGCTCGGTAATCTTAACTGCTGCACGAAGAAGAGAAGATTTGCGAGCGCCTAGATGTTCACACGGACTGCTGTGTGTGTGAACATGTGTGTGATCTCGTTTTTCTGAAATGCCACTTTGTAGTTGTCATCGTTTGGAAGCACATGGCAAATTAGGCCATCATCTGTAAAGCAACTCAAGTGTTCATTTGTGATTGTATTACAAAAGATATTTGAATTATAAAACATGTCAATACAATAACAAACGTGTTGCCCACACCTGGCTGCAGAAGTGAGGCGGCAGACCTGTTGTGTTCATTTAATAAATTATGTTCAAACCCTTCCTTTTTTGTTGTCATTTTCACCAATTGCTGCATGCAGCCAGAGGCCTAGGCCGATGGAGACGAAAAGCCATGTGATATTAAAGGATGAATTATTTCCCTCAGTGGAGGAACAATTCATCCCTGAAAACCAGGTTTTGCCAGTTTAAACTGTTCGACCAACAGGATGAACAGTTGCTCTGTGGGAAAGGGGGAGCATCTGCAGGGATGAACATTTAGTCTGGTGGGAGCATGTGCAATGAGGAAGTTTTAGTCCTATGGGATGAACATTTAGTCTGGTCAGAGCATTTGTGAAGAGGAACAGTTAGTCCTATGGGATGAACTCAGTCGGGGGGGAGCATCTGCTTGGATGAACATTTAGTCCTTTGAGGGAGCAAGTGTGAGGAGTAACCGTTAGTCTCCTGAGGAGTAACTGCTAAGGGATGAACAATTCGTCCCTTCGCAGTTAGTCCCCGAGGGACGAATCGTTGGTCCTTTAGGGAGTAATGGTTGTGGCAATGCATTTACCCCCCAAAAGGACGAACCACAGACCCATTTTCGTCCTTTGCGGCTTAGAGTGCAGGCGCCATCGTCAGCGCACGGAGAACATCGGCCCACTTTTCCCCCCCGGAGGTAAGCATGGCGATCATCTGTTTGATTGTCTTGTTAGCCCTTTCGCACAAGCCGTTTGCTGCGGGGTGATACGCGGTGGTGGCCGCATGTCTGATGCCCAGCCACGATTATCACAGACCGCGGTACTCAAATGATGGCGCGCTCCACTGAAGCCTACTTCAAGCATCGGGGCATCAGACATGCGGCCACCACCGCGTATCACCCCGCAGCAAACGGCTTGTGCGAAAGGGCTAACAAGACAATCAAACAGATGATCGCCATGCTTACCTCCGGGGGGGAAAAGTGGGCCGATGTTCTCCCATATGTTGTATTCTGTTACAACACCGGGTACCAAGACACGGTTCGCCAAACTCCATTCTTTTTGGTGTACGGTAGAGATCCAGTGTTACCATTGGACGTTGTTTACAGCCGCGGGGAACTTGAAGAACTTAAAGAAGAGTCAAGTTATTTCACGGTAGTGCGTGAACGACTCCAAAAGGCCAGAGAGCTCGCTGCTACGTACATCAGACTGGCTCAAGAAAAACAAAAAGAGCACTTCGACAAGCACCACAAGGACATTGTGCTTGAGAGAGGGCAACTGGTGCTTCTGAAGTCTCCACCGACCGGTGTGAAATCGACGACATCTTACACTGGACCTCACAAGATTGTGAATAGACTGTCTCCCGTGAATTATGAGATCGAACTCGCTAATAACATGGGAAGTGACATTGTGCATGTGGAAAAACTCAGACCCTATCTGAGCCCCATTGCTCGGTTGGAACGACCTCATGCTTCGGACTAAAGTGTATACATTTGTGTGCGTGAAAGCGGAGAAACAATGCTTGAAATTTGTAAATAGTTACAAATAGGACTGTTTAAGTTAGTCATGCCTCATATTTCTTCTGTTTAGTGTTACGTTATGTATTTCGTTATATGTACTGTTATAATCAGTCGGGACGACTAGTTTCAAAACCCGGGCATGTGACGAGCGATAACAGGCGACGCTCGGTGCGTGTCTCGCGCCTTAGCGCGAAGAAAAGGAGGAAGATCGGCGCCAAGCTCGCGCGTGCTCGTGGAGCTTCGGCGAATAAAAAAAAGGGTGAGGCAGTCCCTTCCAGGTCACGAATGTGCTCGGACGTCTTTCTTACGCCGCCTCGGAACCCATAGAATTCCGACGGCCACTACGGCACGTCACAGGAACCTTGATGGGCACACCAATCAGTGGTAGCTGCTGAGAATCATGTTCATGTAGTGGCCTGTACAATGAACGTAATCATTGCCCTGATATTCTCGCATGCCTTAGGCATTGTTTCAGCATTCAGAGACCAGTAGGTGGCTTCTGCACTGAGAAGGTCTAAATAATGGTAGAATTTCACATTTATTGAGCTTTACATTTACTGCACAGCAGCACTGGTGCTTTTTGTGATTAAATACACAATGTTTTTCAAGCAATTATGGTAGCCCAGCTATATTTTACACCTTCTCTTTCCTGCAGAAGTGCCATAATTACAAGGAGCTTTCCCACTTGGCAGAGAGATCAACATTATTCAAGAGAGAAAACTCCAGAAAAGGATTGAGGAAAAAGACCCATCTCATCTGCAGCAGGAGAGAGCACTGCTGCAGTGATCACAAGGTATCGGACAGAAATAAAGTTCCCGCATTTTCACAATGATCCATTGGCCTGCTGGCTTTTCTGAAACTGTGAAATAAAGTATTTATGGCAGACAGTGATTCAAGGGTTAATTTAGAATTTTGATTTAGCGGAAGAATTTTCGGGGGGGGGGGGGGGCGGGGGGGGTGTGAGGATTCAAATGGAGGGGGGCGTATAAATCCCTGCATTCGTGACATTCCACTAGATCACATGCACACATTATGGGACAACTTAAAATAGTGCTGCGAGGACTAAAGGCTGTCATATGTCAATTTAAGCAGGGTGAACAAATGTTTTACATCTAATGTGGAGCAGTTGTAGGTATAGCGCTTAGCAAATGAAATACGGTACTCGGACCACGTGGTGGCCAGTACACTTTATGCTACTGGGGCGCACTGGATGATCACAGAAAGACCTAGCTGAATCAACACTTCAAACAGTGTCCCACTTTCACCGAGCACTGCAACAAATTAGTTCAGTGTCCCCAGCGCAAAGGTATGACGTAGAAAGCATTGGCAGCCATGTGCTCCGAGTATCGAGTTTCATTCACTGAGCACGATACAGTGCTCCCCTTCAGTTGATAGTTGGCGTTCATGTTGTCCGCTTCTGTTCTCTTGTGTCAACGTATTTGTACCTTAGTTTTAGCATTGGGATAAAAGCTTTTCTTGCTTTTATTACAGATATAGAAAAAAATGAATGCTGCCTAGAGTGAGTTATTTCTGGTTCGGCATAAGAGGCTGTTGTACAACAACGACAGGAGTAAACCATAATGCTTCCTGACAATTGGCAAACAATGACATCAAAACCACTCCCCTGGAAAAGACATGAAATGCAGCGATTTGAAAAACATCCATTTTGACTAGACCCAAAAATGTGGCTTCGAGTTGATAGCAGAGAAATTGCTATTTCAAAAGGACAGAAAGTTGAGCGAGTTAGTAACAGTCCATAGTCAAAAGAAGAGGCGTGCAAGACACGGACACATGGTAAGCAGTGAACAACACGAACGGCGAAACGAACGTCGTGTTGTTCACTGCTCACCTTGTGTCCGTGTCTTGCACGCCTCTTCTATTGACTATGCTATTTCAAGTTGGTTAAAAATGCGAACCACTTTTATTGCAGAAAAAAAAAGTTATACTTTAACCTAATGAAACACTTAAGTTCATAAAATGCTGTGCTTTCAGATGCAGTATAAGGCAACATATTTATCCATGACATCAATAAACTGGCTGCCACGAAGCAAGATTGAGGCATCAACTTGAAACTGCGGGCACCAGCAGTGGACTACTGTACATGTGATTCTTTTTGTAAATCCATCTTGCAAACTGCACTGTGACAGAGAGTGGAAGCCAGCACTGCTGGTGGACAGTCTCATTAGTACAAAATGTAGTCTTTCTCAGTCTTATCTTGCAAGTGATGGTGAGTGAAAAAGCATGTCGTCTCGTCAACAAGGTTAATACCTTGCAAGTGATCTCGATAGGCCACAAGCAAAGCGCCGCTGCTTTTTTTCAGATACAGGTAGAGTAGGAACAAGCTATCTTCGATTTGCACAAGGAAATGGCTAACAAGCAGAAGCGTGCTACAAGAAGTTTTGAATTTGTATAGCTGAACGATTTTTGATAGCGCTTCACAGTTACCCGTGTGACCATCACTTAAAGATCTCACCAGGCCACATGGCAAATTTTTGCTATAAACTGGAAGTTATTAAGTGCCCCGTAAGGAGTGTTCTACCACAAGAATATTTGAAATTGGTCTATTATTAGCAGACACACAAATGTTTCAACCGTGCAAAACCGGGATTTCAGAAGGCGAGGGCCACCACCAGTACGATGCCCTCACCACATACCGATTATGTGGGCGAAAAAAATAAGGCGAAAAGCACGAAGCTGTTTGTCCTCTCCAAGGACTGCTGCTTCCTGATAGGAAAATTCATGGTTCAGGCTGCCAGCATGGTTTCTAGTGCTGCAGAGGTGTTCTGTGGTCACGTGGCGACACGTGGCAGTGCGGAGCATCATCCTCTCCTCTTGGCACATGATGCATATGAGAAGAGAGGAAGCGATGCTCAGTTTGAAATTCAAGCACCTTCCACGGTGCATAGCAATGCTGTTCTTGGCAGGCATGATCGTGAGCAAACAATGTACACATTGCATTTGTCAGCTCAAAATGGCCAGACCTGGTGAGGGGCCCTTGAAGTCCTGCATGCTATATGGTAAAACCGAATTGCAAGGTTCCTGTTCGATCAATACATAATGGCAAGTGCAGGACAAGGTGTTGGTTGATTCTTTGAACCTTTACTAAACACGTCACAAAGTAGAAAATGTGGTGGCCATGACAATGGGTGCCGCAAATCTCTGCTCCCACAAAGGGCATGCCACCTACGTGAATGCAGAGATGGAACTTTTGGAAGCCATATGTAATACCCGTGGATACAGAGCCGAGAGAAAAATATGAAAGTGCCCAAACACACAGTTGTACACAGCAGCATCTACAGAACTTCAACCTGCATAATGTGCAGGCGTGCACTCAATCTGATCAGCTTGATGACCATTTACTTTTTAGAAAGGCAGGACACAAAACGGCTGTTTCCACATCTACACCATGTTTGGGGTGCACTTGTGGCTTTGGTCCAGGCTAGCTGGTGATCTTGATGGGGCACTGGGGGTGGAAAGTCCTTGGCCGTGGGCACTGCTGGCCTTGGTTTCAGCGATGTTTGTTGTGGAGGTTGGTGTGGCCTAGTTTTACACGAGCCTGTGCCAGTAAGATGATCCCCACAACAAAGAGTGCACGTTGGCATGCAAAGGGCCCATTGCATGCTATACTTCTCACCACATTGCCAATAACAATCCAGTTTTTGGGAGAGGGCACACACCGTACATGTGAGCTGGCTTCTGGAAATTAGTACAGGCATGACGGCTGCCCTTGCACTTGGTGCATCACTGTACCACAGGCATGTATTTTATGGTTGGGGAGCATAGGACCAGAGGTGAACGTTATCAGGATAGAAGCTGCTTTCACCATGGATTGGGATGCTATGATTTTGGCTTCTGGGTTGCAACACCTTAGGTCGCTTATGAATCCCTCTGGCGCCTCATTGTAGAATGGCCTGGAAATCCTGACTGCGCCGCTGGTAGGGCCGAGATGCACGCAAGTACAGGGTGCTGCTGATGTGCGGTTCGGCCATTATTGTGCAGCTCCGGTGCGGCATGCAGTGCTTGTAGAATACTTGGAGCTGGGTGCTTAACGGGGACAAGCCCGCCTCACGGGCGGAACACAACGCGGGACGCATGATGCAGCACGCATGATGCATTACGCATTTGCTGCATCTCATCGAACGCGTCTCGAATGGTCGCAGAAGTAGCGTCGGGCGATCGACGTACGTACTACGTACTGGCGTTGCTAGCATTTGGATGCACCGGAACAGAGGTCGCTGAGAGGGCGTGATTTCTGCAGAGGCGCAGAGGTCGATAGTCCCGCCGGTCAGTCCACTGGCTCATTGTACTGGCGAGTGGGGAGCGCAGCACGTCGGCAAGGCCCGCTGCGAAGAGGTGGGGCTTGGTGCAGCGTCGTGGCCGCCAAAGGCGGTGTCACGTACTGGACAGATCACCGGGTTCATTATTGTGAAACAGCGCCACGAAAGTAAGACGAAACGCGGAAAGGAAAGACACAAGCGCCGAACTCAACTCCCAGTTGAGAGTTAGGCGCAGGTGTTTGGCCTTTCGGCGTTTCGTCTTACTTTTGTGGCGCCGTTTCACAATAATGAACCCGTGCCGACTAGTCCAGTTACCAGCGCAGATCATCGGAAACATCCAAAAGATGGTAGCGGTTACGTTGGTAGGTTTCTTGTCACATCCTACTAGATCCGTTGAGCGGTTTGGTGAGTCCTTGGAAGGATTTAGCGGGGCACAGGAACCAGGAAATGATGGAAGCGATATGATGAACGTCCATTCACTCTGGCACAACCAGCGAGATCCGTCGATCGTCGAAGGACACCGTCGAGCCATCCAACAACCGAACCACGCTGAAGATCACGCGACTGGCACCATCCGAACCTCCGAACCACGACGATTCGAACTCGCTGTACCAGAGAACACCTATATATACGCGTTGGCTGTACCTAGGGAGCCTACATGACAGGCAGTCATGCTGGTTCCCTAGCCGTGCAAGCGTGAAAAATCCCCAGAAAAATCTGTCCCTAGGTTTTAGGTCACGTGAGTTGATGACGTCACGGATCAACGGCCTTCATTTAGAAGCACGCGGCTGCACCGCGGCGGCCCGCCATGCTAGGCCTAGCAGCCCGGGAAGGCTCTACGTTTCCGCGATCGCCGCAGATGGCGTAAAAATCAACCGCGGCGCGTTCCATCAAGTTGCGCGCAGAGTGGAGCTACTAACACCTCTTTTAGCGGTCGTATACTTTAGTTTGCATTTTCTCTGCTAGGGTTGCTCAACGGGACAGAAAATTGATATAAAAACGTATTGAAGGTATTTGACAAGCTTGGTTACAGTGTCATTTTTTATAAAGTAAGTAAAGATGTGTTTTTCTTGAACTTCATGCATAACGTATGTGCTTGAGTCTAAGTTTTGACATTACACTGATGCGCGATGAGCAGCAGCCCATTGGTATCGATTGAGTTTCGGCCGCTTGTTTGATTCAAATTGTATCGCGGTCATTTCCTTCGACCACGCACGTTGGCTTCACGTTACCTTGTTTAGATAGCCGCTGCCACACAGCGAACGTGTCTAACAACGGTGAATTTTACCAGCTGCGACAATTCACTGGCATAACGGTTGCATAGCTTTCGCGTGAAAAATTGATTGTCAGAACTGAGCACAGTGCCGGAAGGCAACCTAGGAAAACGGATTGACCTTGCACCATGTGGCCATAAGCACCGGTGAGTAAAAATGCGCTGCTGTGCATCTTCAACACTGATTATTGTTAAACCTGCGTCACACGCGCACATTTGATCACGATCAGGGCGGATTTCGATTAAGCTCGATGGTGCTCAGCTGCTGCTATATGGTTATTCTTGAGCGTGATCAGGCCCGATAGGAATCGTGTGATGATCGCGATCTGGAAAGCATATCACTATTTGGCTAATGTCAGCGCCAAACTCGATCCAGATCAGTCTTGATCGCGATCAAAAGTGCCCGTGTAACACCGCTATTGCTTGCAAAACGGCTAAAGAACACATTTCATGAAGTGTTATTATTTATGCAGCTAATCAGAAGCGCGGCTTCGGCGTACCAATGATGTTGTATAAAAATGTTTATTTAAATATCTCACAAATGCATAAATATCTTTACCGTGAAATATCTGTTACGGACCGCAGCATAAGCTTTGCCTCCCTCTGCCAAGTGAGTTACAGCAGGAAATGCACATACATCCATGGTGTGTTAGAGGCAAATGTACATAAGAGTATGGAGAAGGAATTCTATATTTCAATATACAAAATAAGTTCATAAGTGTTAGTAGTGCATGTTGATGCAGTAGGACAATTTAATTGCTTACTAAAAAAACAAATGTCCCTTGAATGAGACTTGGCTAAGTGCATCGCTGAAATAGATGCTCAAATAAATCTTACATGCATGCTATTCATGTTTGCAGCATTGTTATATGCATTGCTAGACATGAATTACAATGTTATCCATGCTTCTACCTAGTAACAGTGGCTTTTTCTTTTTTTGTTTATCAACCACAGCATTCAAGAAACTGGGCATATCTGCACACACTTAGCCGCTGTAATCTCTGGACCTACCTCAAGTCAACAGAGATTGTGTTGCTACTAGAAGTAACCTCAGGGACCGAAAATCCTTACACGGTATGTTTGTGGACATTTAATTTATGGTTATGCTTCGCTTATTTATTAGACCGAGTTTTGGCTCACCATTTCTTTTTTATGGCTTCCTCATGACCTCGTTTATTTTTTCTCTTCAGGACAATGGACAACAAAAGGATTGTTAGTTTTCAAGCTACCCTTACCAAGGCGCAAGAAGCTCAAAAGTCGCCATAGCGAAGAGAGGTTTTCCCGAACTCCATCTGTCACCAAAAACAGTTTACAAGCTCAACATGTGAAAGGAATGGGAACTGCACACAAAAATGCAGCAGTAGTATGTGGTATGTTGAACCAGTGCAAGATTGGCTGCACAAGTGATTTTTGATGCAAGAAGTAACCAACGCAAGGGAAATGTGCCGGCTTAGGATTCCTTGGATAGTGATTGTCGCATGGTATCCTCCTGTAAGTGTGTGTCCACATTTGTATCGAGTATTGCATATAACATGGTGCAAAACAAGCTAGCAGTAGCATGTCTGAGGGCAGCATTTCTTCCTTGCACTGAGTGAAGATTGTTGTAAATGTGAACATTATTTTGCACAGCAATGCCAAGGAATGATACAGTAAGGCATAATGCTGTCTTCTCGTGAGCTACATTGTGAAAGTTTTTCAAAGTGAAAAATGTGTACAGGCACTTGACCTTTCGTTAAAAGAGACATGCCATGTAGTGGTCACCTGGAGAATAGCAGCCATGACTCTACTCCCAAGTACAGTTTGATTATTAGGGCAGAAGGAAGGCTGCACATAAGACTTCAGGTAGTATTTTTTTATACAGGCTGTGTAATTTGTCATGCATTTACAAAGGTCGTTTGCTGCTGGTCACTTGACTGAAGTGTTTATAGCACTGCAAACCCTTCACCTCTTTCAAATACATAAACCAAATTAATCTTTCAACCGGATAATGTAAATTTTGCTTTACTAGTTGCAGTGAATGAATTCTGCTGGTCTGTTAAAGGGCTTATGTGAGGAGAGACATTCCATCCACAAAGCACTGTTGCATGTGTGCAAGCAATTTTTTTTTTGTGTAAGGTTCAGTCACAGGAATATGGCAAATAATAAAATCAGGTCCAGACAAGAGACCTAAAGTACGACATCACGTTTTAGAAAGTATGTTTATACAGTACACAGAAGAGGTATACTCAGATCTCATTAGAGCTGTTTGACTAGCATTTGCTTGTATTTTAGATTTGAATGTGTACTGAGTGCTATTTCCTTGAACTACTGTGCAGCTCAAAAAGGCCTGTTTTGAGCAGATTTTTCTAGACCCCCTAGAGGAGGTGTTCACATCTCGTTGTATTTCTAAAGAAACCCCCTTAATTTCTACATGTTTGTAACAAGTTCAAAATATCTGGCGCTCCACACCTCCCATTGATGTTTAGACCCACCTCCTAATTTCAGTTCCTGGGGAAACCTCTGGTTTTGTGTGACACCCATGCTAAGATTGAGGCACAGCTAACGGGTAGTGAAGAATAAAACTGTAAATCTAGCAGCGACTCTGACAACTATGCACTCTCAGAACCAGAAAAGATTGACTCATTTATTTATAAGTTGATCAACAATGGACAAGCAAGGGTATAGCTTGACCTTTGGAAACTGTCTTGTGTAACAGGCTTGAGAAATATGTGTGCGAGTTGAAATGTTTGCTTCGAACTGAGGCTTTCGTTGCTAGCCAACTGTCACTTGATTGAAGTGTTCATACCACTGCAAACCCTTCACCTCTTTCGAATACATAAACCAAATTAATCTTTCTACGGTATAACGTAAATTTTGCTTTACAAGTGCTATATAATATACGAGTTGAGAAGCACTAGAAGATGAGCTAGTTAGTAGCAGGTTTGTTGTAACAAAATAGTTCAGACAGGGACGTAGGAGAAGGGAAACGGAACGCAATATCAAGATCACAGAGTATGTACACAGAAATAGTGGTTTATTATCACTTTTTTATTTTATTTTTTCAAAGCCATGTGCCCCTCGCCAAGTGTTGTCAAAATAGTGTATCAGGATGATCTGCTGAAACTACACCTTTGGCGAAATTTTGATGCTGCCTGTTTAATAACGCCGAAGTCGATAAACACAGACGTGTAGAGTGAGACGGGCGACTGCATGCACAAATACAGTATGTTACAGTGCTATTGAAACGTGATACTCGAATCGCGCGATGGCCGGCGCATTCCGTGCTACTGGAGCGCGTTTGATAATTACATAGGAACCGAAGTGAATCACAATGCTTCAGAAAGCCTACTGTTTTCATTGAGTACACCAACGAATCAGCTCGATGGCCTCAGAGCAAAGCGACGACGCAGAAAGCATCGTCAGCCGCGCGCTTCGAGTACTGCGTTTCAAGGGCAGCCCAGCGTAAACATGGTTGTCTGAAACATCGCTCTGCTTACGAACAGAATGAGATAAATTTCAGCTTGTAATTTTATTAAACAGACGGCTATTTATGTTGCCTGTACGTTAAAATGTGTCAGCGACAGCATTGCTCGCTTATATGTATGCTGCATCCATCACGATTGCCAATAAAGGACGTAAGCGTACTTGCTTGCTGCATTTATTGCCAGTTGAGGCCTCTAGGTCACCTGGCGACATAGCAGAAATATTTGTACTCGTATTAGAGTACTGTACCCGAGAATAACGCCTCGGGACAGCAGTAACCGCACGCCTAGGACCAGCGAGCGAGCAGCGCGACCAGCCGCACGCAGCAGCAGCGCAACCGCCATATTGTATTGCGTAATGATGATGATATCTTGCGCAGCATCTCTCGGTCGCATACTTTAGTTTACGACGCCACCGCTACCCTTATTTTCGTTGCACTGTCAAAGGTACAGTTTCCCTTCTCTAGGTCGGTCATAGTATAGGTGTTCTGTGGGCCTAGCCTTGGGAGGTTCCACGGCCTCTGATTGGTTGGCGCGTGGCGGGCGCGTCGACGCGAGCCGTGCGCGAGGCGAAAATATCTGACACTGCTAGATACCCTCGCGTCGACGCGTCTCGGTCCGTCAACCCCCTCCGAGGGTGACGCGCGGCGACGCATTTGACGCTTTTGACGCGTGGGCGCGTGCTGACGCGTGCCTGTGGTTGGTCAATGCCCAACCACAGGCACGCGTGACCAGCAGATGGCTTCCCTATTGTGAGAAAACAGCGGCGTGTCGTCAAAAGGACGGGGCCGGGAAGAGTGCCTTTATTTGTGCTACTGTTGTTTTTCAGCAAGCCTCTTCGCCAGACCGTACCTTCTCCGGGGCCCGCATCGGCTGCCACTCGGGTCACGTCACACATTGCCACAGAGAAGCAGCGAAGGCGGGGCGTGACCTCCTCTCTTCGAGGGCGGAGACGACGTCGTGATTGGACACTATTGTATATAGTGTTGTATGTAATAAGAGCGCAAACGCACTCGATCAGCTCCGATAATCATGTAAAAATAAACATAATTTCTCTTCTTTCACGTCATCGTCTCCGTGTCCGCTCCGCACTTCGGCAACCTCCCCCTTGGAGTCGGGATGGTGGAAACGTCGACCTGGTAGCGTCGAATCCGAGGACAGACAGCCCGCCCGGCTCCAACCCCAGATCCCAACCTGGTGACATGGCACTGCATTTGCGGGTGAGCGTTTGGTTTTAGGGATGAAGCTCCTTAGGGTGTGGGTCGTTCCCTCCTCTGTAGTGGTATGTATGTAGCCACCTCGCGCTCGCCCTCGGCGCGTGCCTCCCGGCGCGCGAGCTCTCTCACTCCTCCATCTGTCTTGTGTGAGAGAGAGGGACAGACAGAGAGAGAGCGAAATGCGCGCGTTGGCTATGGAAACGCTCTTTCTTCGATGAATGCTCTACCAGCTCGCAAAGGAGAACGCGCCCTCACCCGCGAGAGACAACGTTGGCGCAGGTAGCGTCTTCCAGCGAGTTTCTTGATTGAAAAATACCGACTGCTCGCACTGGAGAACCGTTCACCGGCCACCCATATATATATGTGACGTAACAAGCGGGCGATAGAAGGAGAAGGCGACGATGAAGATGAGGCGGGTGCAGTGGAATAAAACCATGGCGCATCAATCACTGCACGGCTCCCGTCTCTAGCGTCACAGGCGACGAAGAAGAAGAGGCGCGTGCAGTGGAATAAAAGCATGGCGCAGGAACCACGGCACGTCTCCGGTTTCTAGCGTCATATATATATATATATATATATATATATATATATATATATATATATATATATATATAGGCACTGGATCTTGACTTGGAATGAAGTGCCGGTGGGAGATTTCACTTGTGCGTAGTTGAACCATAAGGATTCGTAGCGTGCGCATTAACTAAATTAATCCGGAACTCAGCATGATCTACGATGAACATCCGGAGCTTCGTCCACTCATCATCATTCACTCCGTGGATATGCTATGGATTTTTTTGCTTTGAAGTTTACCAGGCTTCAAATTCTGGGTTAACAATTTGAATTCCTGGGTGTGTGTGTGTGTGTGGTCTCGTTCAGAAACATCTGAAAGAGGAGGAAGCCAAAAGAGTATACGAGAAAGAGAGGGAGGGAGCAAAGAAACTGTACGAAAAAGAAAGGGAGATGAAATTGTTGGAGCTCAAAATGGAGAAGGGGCGGTTAATGGTTCGAGGAGAAATGAGCGGAACTCCTGAAAGAGCAAGCGTAAAGCGTAAGGAAAGTGGGGAGTGAAAGCATGGACAAAGAAATCCAGATCAGGAGATGGAAAGAAGTACGTTCCATGATGCGGGTATTCAGGAATGGCGATAGTATCCAACCTTTTCTTTCCGCTTATGAGCAGGTTTGTGTAAAGGTAGGGCTCGACCGCGGCTATTGGTCGATTGCCTTAGTGGGTGTGCTTCCTTTACACATCTCTGAAGTTCTAGCTCGCATCGTCTCCGTGTCAACTCCGCACCTCGGCAACCTCTCCTTGGAGTCGGGATGGTGGAAACGTCGACCTCGTAGCGTGGAATCCTAGGATCGACGGCCCGACTCCAACTCCCAGCCTCCAACAGCTTCTTCAAACCAATTCTGTGTATGCGCTCAACTGATTTCATTTTGATGCCCAACATTTCAAAAGATATCCCTCGCGTATCTAATTGTTCTACCGCTCCTGGTTTTTGTATTTCTTTAAGACCGTAGATAACAAAGTTGTTTCAGCGACTCCTGTTTTCAAGGTCATCGATTTCCGTAGCGCGTCCGAGTAAATTCACTACGAATGGCCGATACAGTTGCTTCGCATTTTATTGCGATAGCAATTATATGGAGAGTCTCGGCTGGTTTTTGCCGTCCCCGTCGCCGCCGTCATGAATCGTATATGTATAATTATACGCACATGACTACTAATCAATACTTACATTTTCATAGTAGTCATGTGCGGCACTGCAAGACAGGCATCCCGTACAGTCAAGCACATCGATTTAAACGCATATGTTCAAAAAAAGAAGATTTCTATCATAACTGTGCACGAATGAAAAAGGTCCTCCTCAAACAGAAATACCCGGAAAAAATAATTGACGATGCTATAACTCGCGCCGACATGCTTGACCGCGCTGAAATTCTCAAAAATCAGTCATCAAGCAGGGAACACAAGACTAACTTAATACTTACTCTGCATCGCTGCCAAAGGTGTCAGCTATTCTTAAAAAACATTATAATATTCTTACTCAAAGTGATCGCCTCAAACGCATATTCGTGGAACCGCCTCGTGTCGTGTACAGACGAAACACAAATTTACGCGACAACTTAACTAAATCAACTTTAAATCCACGTCGTGGCACTGGATGCAGGCCGTGCAATAAGCCACGCTGCCAGGTCTGCCCATACATTAGAACTACACAAAAAGCAACAAGCACCGCGTCCGACCTTTTTGTACAAATTAAAGGAAACTTCACTTGTGACACGGCTAATGTCGTTTACCTGCTTGAGTGCACTAAATGTAATCAACAATATATTGGTCAGACAGAAACACCTTTCCGAATACGATTTAATAATCACAAGTCACACGCCGAAAATTCCTTGAATCTGCCCCTGTCTAAGCACGTGCACCTTCCCGGCCATTCATTTAGCGACCTGAAGGCAATGATACTGGAATCGGGCTTTCGGACGCACCACGACCGCGAGGTTCGTGAGTCCTACCTCATTTATAAGTTCAAAGCCGCTACCTCGGGCATTAATGAAAACACGGGTAAACTCACATGTTTCCCGAGTGTCTAGGGCATTGTCATTATGAGGAAGCCATTTCAAACAACTACAATGCGTTCTTTCACACTTAAGTTTTTTGTTTTTTTTATATCTGTCATTTTATTTCCATTTTTCTTCCTTCATGGTTAATATTTTTTTTCATTACAAGATATTTCTGCCGTTTGTCAATAAATCAGTTTTTTTGGGGGGGAGGGTTTGGGGGTTTTTGTTGCTTTTTTATTTTTATTCCTTTATTTTATTTTTTAATCCTTTTTCTGTCATTTCTGCTGTGGTGATTGCCATTTTTACAATGTAGAGTGGCTTTATAGTTCCGTTACATACAGGTAGTAGAATCCCTCGGGGTCGCAAGTGTTCCGCCTTGCTGTTAATTGATAGGCTACGGGGTCGCCTCGTGACTCGCCGCAGCCGACCACGTGTTCTGTCCAGGAAGACTTCATAGCCATTCCGTGTACAGAATACGCCTTTGTAGCCGCACTCTCTCCCCTTCCTGTACCTTTAAAAGGAGGGTGCTCTGCAACAGCTTTTTACTCTGATGAAGGCCAGTCCACCGGCCGCAACGTCAGTAAACTTTTTGTTAATCGTGTGAATCTCTTCTTTTGAAAATATTTATTCGGGCTCACGGATATCTTCATTCTGAACTATATATATATATATATATATATATATATATATATGCCCTGGATCTTGACTTTCAATGAAGTGCCGGTGGGAGATTATTTCACTTGTGCATAGTTGAACCATAAGGATTCGTAGCGTGCGCGTTAACTAAATTAATACGGAACTCGGCACGATCTACGATGAACCTCCCGAGCTTCGCCCACTCATCATCATTCACTCCGTGGATTTGGTTGGTTGGTTACAACTTTATTTATAGTCCTGCAGTGCTTTCGCAGACCGGGCCTTAGGTCTCCCACGTGGGGACGTCGAGGTCTTGCCTCTTCGCCGCCTCGCGGGCCTGCTGGACGGCCCAGAGTTGGTCGCCGAGGCTGGGGCTGCGCAGGGCAGCGGCCCACCGCGGCGGAAGGGTTCCGGATTTAGCACCGTTTGGGTGTTTCTAACAGTCCCAGAGCATGTGAATCAATGTGGCTGTTTCAGTTCGGCAGATCTTGCATATGTCTGTCGGGTAGGCGCCGGGGTAGAATCAGTGATATTGTGCCGGGTTAGGGTAAGTGCACGTTTGTAATTGCCTGAGGGCCGTCGCCTGTGCCCTATTCAACTTCTCGTTGGGCAGTGGGAAGGTCCGGCGGGCCAGGTAGAGAGCTTTGGTGATTTCATTGTAGCTCGTCAAGCGCTCTTTGTTGCTCTCCCACGGACGACGATCGCCGGCGCGGTTTGCGAGTTCGCGCGCCATGGCGTGTGCCGTCTCGTTTCGGTTTCTATGTGTTTCCGATACCTCTCCCATATGCGCCGGGAACCACTGGATTCTGGTTTCAAAGTCTGTCGCTCGCAAGGCTTGGCCATTTCTGAGGATTCGGAGCGCTCGTTAGGAGATCCATCCTTTGGAGAAGTTTCTCACCGCTTGTCTCGAGTCGCAGAGAACCATCGTGCACGTCCGATCCGTGAGGGCGAGTGCCACCGCCACTTCCTCTGCTTCTTCTGCGTGCTCGCACAATATACTTGCCGATATTCTCGTTTCACCGCTTGAATCGACGACCGCGAATCGCGAGCGCTCTGTATTCTGCGGCGTCAACGAACCGGGTGCCTGGTTCGACTCCGTGGTTGTGGAGGAGAGCTCGAGCTCTGGCCTCTCTTCTGCCCCGGTTGTGTTCTGGGTGTACGTTCCGTGGAACCGGTTCAACTCTTAGCTTTTCTCGGATCTCGGCAGGAGCTGCGAATTTTTGGCCCTGTTGTGTATGGTAGCGAATGCCAAGATTGTCCATTATCTGGCGTCCCGTACTAGTGGCTGCTAGTCTTTCTAGTTGTGAAGTGCGTTGTGCCTCGGGAATTTCGCTCAGAGTGTTGTGAAGCCCGAGTTGGAGCAAGCGGTGCGTGCTGGTTGACTCGGGTAGACCCAGTGCTATTTTGTACACCTTGCGGATGAGGACGTTGATTTTGGACTCTTCTCCCCAGTACCAGTTGTGGAAAGCCGCGACATACGCAATGTGACACATTACGAAAGAGTGTATGAGTCGTGTGAGGTTCTCTTCTCTCAAGCCACTTCTTTTGCTGGTAACCCTCTTGAGGAGCCTCACGGCGTTGTCTTGTGCGTCAGTTTAGCAATCGTTTCTCCATTGGTGCCGTTGGCTTCAATTATCATGCCAAGAACCCTTATTCTCCGGACTATCGGGATGGTTGCTCCGTTGCTCGTGCGCAGTCTGATTTCTTCGTATTCTCGCCTGGTCGTTCCGCTACCCCCGGGGGGTCTACCCCTTTGCGTGGGGCGATAGAGTAGTTCAGACTTTGTCGGCGAGCACCGTAGCCCCGTACCCATAAGGTGTTCCTCTATGGTGTCGATTGCTACCTGCAGCGCCGTCTCGATGTGACCATCACTGCCTTCGTGCACCAGATGGTAATATCGTCGGCGTAGATGGTGTGGCGGACGTCTTCGAGTTCTTGGTAGTTTTTCTGCAAGCCCGATCATGACGAGGTTGAACAGCGTGGGCGAGATGACTGAGCCCTGCGGCGTTCCGGTGCTTCCCAGCGTCTGCTCTTCTAGCTGGAGGTCCCCTGCAATTAAAACGGCTCGTCTGTCCGTCAAAAAGTCTTTCACATAGCTGTACGTGCGTAGACCGAGATTTCGCCGCGATATCTGGTGTAAGATCGCTGAGTGCGCGATTCTATCGAACGCGCTCTCGAGGTCGAGAATAACTTTGGTACCTCTCGTCTTGCCGTCTAGCACCTGGTGTTTCAACTGTATCATCGCCTCTTGCGTGGAGAGTTGTGGGCGGAACCCTATGATGGACGGTAGGTATGTCCCTGTCTGCTCTAAGTAAGCTTGCCAGCGGTTAAGCAGGGCGTGCTCCATAGTCTTGCCGACACACGACGTTAGCGATATGGGTCGAAGGTTGTCGAGGCTCGGCGCTTTTCCAGGTTTTGGGATGAGGTTCGTTCTCGCAGTTCTCCACTGTTGCGGGAGGCGGCCGCGCTGCCAGCAATGGTTGATGTGTTCCGTCAACTGTTTCACGGACTGGTCTTCGAGATTCTTCAGGGCGCGATTCGACACCCGGTCGGGGCCTGGCGCCGATTTGCTGTTGAGGTTGTGTAGTGCCGTCCTGATCTCTTCTACGTTAAAGTCCTGATCCAATGCTTCGTTCGGGTCCCCTTCATACGGGCCGTGTTGCACGGTAGAAGAGGGCGGCATGTACTTCGCTCGTAACCGGGCGGTCACGGCATCCTCACCGTGCTTCTCGATCTCCTTGTGTAAAAGACGAGCAAGGCAGTCTCTCTGGTGCGATTTGGTCTTCGTTTCGTCAAGCAGATGCTTCAACAGGTTCCACGCTTTCCCATTGTGTAGTTGCCCGTCCACCGCATTGCATAACTCGTCCCATTGCTGGCGGTTGAGCGTGCGGCAGTGTTCTTCGATGTTCTTGTTGACCTCCGCAATTTTCTTTCTGAGTCTCCTGTTGAGTCTCTGCCCCTTCCATCTGGCCAGGATCGAGTTCTTCGCCGCGATAAGGTGCGCCAGGCGGCTGTCCATCTTGTCTGTTTCGACGTCTGTTTCTATGGTCTTGGTTGACGCTTTGACGTCCGCAGCCAGCGAGCGGGTCCATTCTTCGATGTCCGTGATGGTATCTTCTGATGACTGTTGGCCACGTTTCTTTTTAAAATCTTCCCAGTCGGTCCATTCAAATTTGCGCTTGCTGCCCTGCGCTCTGTCCGGCGTCGAAACGCAGACTTCGACAATCATGTGGTCGCTCCCCAGGACGGCTGAGGTGTTTTTCCACGTGGTGTCCGCCGGGCAGGTATTTCTGACAAACACCAGGTCCGGGGTCGTGTCTCGGGTGGTGGAGTTGCCGATTCGCGTCGGGTGTGCCGGATCCGTAATTAAGGTGAAATCTAATTCCTGCGCGTCTTGGCCGAGTTGTCGTCCCTTTGCCGTGCTGTATCCGAAACCCCACGCCGTGTCTGCCGCGTTGAAATCGCCCCCTGCAATCAGCGACCGGGACCCGGCAATCTTAAAGGGCCCCTAAACCACCCCCGACATTTTTTTGAACATTTCAAGTTAGCACGCGCATCAAGTTGAAAATGCCGTCGCGATGAACGATGTCAAACTAAAGCCCCTCTACTTCGTAGTAGGTAGAGGGGCTTTATGTCAAACGCGGCAGCGCTACGCGCCGCGGGCGCGCCACAAACTCGAAAAACAATCCCGTGCGCCTCTCCGGCCAGTTCCGGCATGCCAAAGTTAGCCGTGACGACATTAACGACATTGTGGTTTTTGCTGACGTCAAAAGAGTCCGAGCTCCGCTTATTGGTCGAAGGAGGACGTCGACTTCCGGTTAGTCTGCTAGAAAATGCACGCGCTCCCTGCCTGTTTGTTTTCCTCGTCGTGTGTCGTTCGAGTGGTGTTTGCGTGAGAATTCGTAAATGCGCTACGCTACGCAAGTGCAAGTGAGGTACAGCCGACTAGAAACTGCAGCAACTGTCAGAACACGACGAATAGCGCTAACAAAGAGCGTTGGCACAGCACCAACGAGACATTTGCGCGAACGCGGGAGTCCGGCGGAGGCAAGTCAACCGGATGCGCGTCATCGGCGATGTATGTCACGTGACATTCGGAGGAGCACTCGGCGAGGAGGTGGCACTGGCAAGCGGCCGGCGGGCGCAGGAGAGAGTGAAACAAGCAATTGAGCGCCGCGTTTTAATAATCAAACGGGTGTAACTCGGCCATTTCTGCACCGTTTCGAAAAATTCTTGCGGCTACGTGTTTCTTGCGGACACCGGTACCAAAGCAACACCACAACTAAATTTCGACCTCTTGGTGGTTTAGGGGCCCTTTAAGCGTCTTTTGAAACAGCGCCCGGAATCGTTGTCGGCGTTTCGACGGGCTGCTGTATACGTTGAGTACATGGAGGAAAGAAAAACTAGGAGAGGCCGTCACGTGACCTCGCTAGCTTCGGCAAGCCAACCTCCTCTGTCACCGCTCCGAGGGCCTAGTACGCGGTGCATCTTGGGTAGGATTAGGCCCACAAGGTTGCCGGACCACTCGAGGTTGTTTGTTTGGCACCCGGTAACTTTTAGTGGCGCTTGCCGCATGCAGCAGCGTTCGCGGCATGGGCCCCGATGGAGGAAGGACAGCGAGAGGCCGACGAAAGGCGTGCGTGACCCGTGTCTATATAATTGATAAGGCGCCAATCACGCATGCCACTGTTGTCGATGGACTTGCCGGCGCTCTCGCGTGGAAAGCTGTGCAGAGCGTCGGACCGCGATCCATTTTTGTCACATTAAGGTTTGTGAAATCAGCTGTTGCGCCCTTTAACTGCGGTGTGTGTTTTCTAGCAAATTTTGGCCTCGCTGTTTCGCACTTACAGATGTTTTGAGGAACATCATATGTCGCGTTTCCATTTTGTCAGTCTCCGATGTGCGTCCTTCGTTTTGAGACAAATAAACAGCATTAGCCGGCTCGATACGCCGAGGTCGTCGCCGTTTATTCGAATTTACGGGCTGTTTTTTTAGCAGTGTGTGGTGCCACGTCGTTACGCTGTCGAAACGCTCCTCGGGCGTCCACTCTCGTTACACATGTAAAGAAGCATTGGAACTTTGTACTGGGCCGTCCTCTCCAGCGCCTTACAGTGGGGTTTGTTCTCCAGCGCTCTGTTGAAAAAGACGCCGCTCGTGCTCGAGGTACGTGCTCGTTTGGACAAGACCGTTGCCGCAGGGCTGCGTCTAGTTTCATCTAATAAACACCTTAACGTACAATACAGCCTGTGGACGGAATTAGTGCGTTATGTGAACTAGTCCATGGGCGTCGGCAGGACTTTGTTTTGGAGGCGGCGAAGCCTGTTTTATTATATTCACCCTCACCCCTCGAACGTTTGGAGGGGTGGGGGGATGAGTGTAATAACAGCGGGACTCCACAGTGTCCGAAACACAATAAAGTAAGCAAGCAGGAGTGAAGAATGGGGACATCAGTGATAGAGTAAGAGTGTCTGGTGTGACATAAGTGCCCCTCTTGCAACCCCCTGCATTAGTCAGCATCTTTCGAATTCGATATTAGCCCTGCAACAGCTCCTCCAACATTGCGGTAGGGAATTTTCTTTCACCGCTGATGTGACAACATTGGAACAGCCATTTCCATGATATATGCGAGCTGTTGGCTTGAAAACTGGATACACAGCACCAAAGGGAAAGCATGGAATTCATGTGGGCTTGTGGACTGATTGTGTAATTGCCACCATACTTGGATGCACATTCTTTACAGCACTGATTGTTTTGTTATTTATTGAACGCTCATTGCACGCTTCACACAGGTGCCAGCACGTCTCACACAAATACAGGAAGAAACAAGATAACTGGTTATATTGTAGACGGTAAAGCAGTAAAGAAAACTACAAGTATCACATAGAAAAAGCTAATCATGCTGCTGGCCCATGGCATCAGTATTAATGACCATATTTGAATGCTAGAGGACATATCTATAATAACGTTATACAATAATGTTACATAACAAGCACCCCTAATATGTTCATGTAAATAAGACAGTAGGGCCAGGTATTCTTGCGTTGTAGCTGCATTTTTGCTTACAGAGACACTGTATCCAATCCTACCACTACAGGTCATAATATGTGTGCTGTAATCACAAACACTTGGAGGCTTTTGTGATGTTATTGGTTACAAAAATAGGCAAAAATATGCAACCAACTCAAAGGGGCAGCTGTAGGTCACAAAATTAAAGCTGAAAAAAAAAGAAGGTGCAGTGAAAGAACAAACAAAATCTGCAGCCATTAAACTACACTGGCTTTTGCCGCAAGTAAAAAGCAGACAGATAGCTTATGTTTTATTGCAAACCTAGAAAAATGTTAGCACTGTTCAAGCACAGCCAAAGCATTGCAACATTAAAAAGCAAACAGCTTTAGTAAGCTCTGATCCCCAAATGAATGTATATTTGACAGAGAATAAAAACAGTAACAAAGTTACACTTCATTTAATATATACACCAACTATTCATTGTCACAGTGCATGTACACCAAATCATAGAAGGCTATTGTAAAGAGAGTACGCTAAACCCAATGAATATTTTGGTAGTAAAACCATAGTGTTCCAGATGATGAAGAGACAAATTTAGCAAAGATCATGCTGAAGGATGTGCCGGAGTAAACATTGAAAATGCATTGCTGTCCTCTAGGTTACACTTGTCTCATGAATAAGGCATTGAGAGCATTCACAGAATGTCCACATCATTATACAGTATGCTCTAGTGATGCATAGTCATGGTTCATACAGTTTGCTTTGACGCCATGCAAAACAAATGCTTTAGCAGAATTTATGTGCAAGTGATTAAAGCTAGAACTTAAAGCAAAAGAAACATACTACAGTAAGGCATCCCATTTCTCCTCTGATGTGTGCACACTGTGCTCATGAGCTTGCCACGACGGCTCAGTGGTAGTATTGTTTTATGAGTGCAATGTCACAAGTTTGTTTTCTAGAAGTAGTCACATTCCCGAGAAGGAGAAATGCAAAAGTCATTGTGTGCCTCAGTTTATTTAGGCAGATGTTGAGGAACCACAACTATGACACTTAGAGCTCAAGTCTTTAGGATTTTGCTTGTTTGCATGAGTAGTGGAGCACCTTTTACCTACAATGCTACGTGCCAATGACAGATTTGAAAACTTCATGCATCCTAACAAAGCTTTTTCAGTGCGCCCACAGGGCAAATGACCAAAATGGATGGTAGGTTTGCATTTGTACACATGAGGCACCGGCTTGGTTCACCATGAGGAAGCTACACCTACTGACTGCCATCATGGCCCAGTGCTCTTAGAACGGTACAGTCATGTTCATAACAATCTCATTTTAATTGCACTCCGTTAGTGATCCATGCAGTGTATGTTATCACTAAAACCAGTGGGTCCTTGCAGTGAATGCTAAAACCAGGAAGAGAATCAAGCAAAAAGGACCCTGTTTCTCGGCAAGAGGCTGCAGGCACTATGATTAACTTAGCTGCCAAACACAGTTGTGGCAACATTAAAAAAAGGCCAGTCTACTCTTTGGATGTGGAGTGAACAAGCTCTGATCTCATATCTTTAAAAGAAATAGCCAATCGTTGTCAGAACTATAATTAAGCCATGGCCCATCATCAAGTATGTAAATAATTCCTTTGCTAGCCTGTACCATTAACTCTGCAAGCTTGTTTTCTGAGTTAGTGTAGGTCAAGTAGCTCTGACCTACACTACTGCTTGCCAACTTGCTAAGAAACAAAAGCTTTTTTTTTTACACTTTGCTTTCATTTAATAAAGTAATAGTGGCCTTTGAACCTTCATGTCAATCGTTTGTTCTCAGATAAAAATTTGGAGTAACTGAATAATTATCCAGTGTTACCACAAAAATTCGCTACGTTATCTAGACTTAGTCCTTAAACTGTGTCAACATTGTGTGCTTTTGCCCGATTCTTTTTTGACAGAGACTGTCTGTTGTCATTTCAGCAACATAGCCCAGTCTAACATCGAGGTACTTGTCTATGATTAGCCTCATAAGATGCAATGAGTGCCACTCATTCAGATGGTTTTCTAGCATGCGCTGATTCAGCACTTTAAAGAAGTCCTTTGCCAACAAGGGTTGTCATAGTGGCCACTGCAACTTTAGCTGCAAGCCTTTGGAAAGGTAGTGGCAAGCACACCAGCGCTCTACGCAGGTCTTTCTCATATTGTCGGTAGATGTTTAGGACATCAGATGAAGCATAGATGAGCCCGCCTAGTGTTTTTTTGCCAAATCAGGGAATGTGCAGGCATGGATGGGGAAGTTGATACCTTCAGCATTGAAACGCATTCATCACACTAAAGGCGAAGCAGTAAGCTGCAAGCTACAAACCCCGCTATGTGTACAACAATTACATCCTCAAGTCAGACACCCTTCCTGGGTCAGCAGAGTAGCCATGATCTAGCGAAATAGCTTCAGTAAGTTGTTCACTGCTTGCAGGGATTCTTACGCAGTGACATGAGCTCCTTTTCTGGACAGAGTGGCTTTTTCCATCCTCCTTGCCTTGGGTGCCTTGAATTTAAGATATCAAATGCATTGTTAACATGTGTTATAAACTGTCCAGTTGGCAAGGAATTGTAAAATTTTGGTATTTTTATAGCTCTACATTCTCCAATAGCATCTGCTACTTACTGACTAAATGTTTGAGCTGCTAACGAGACTTTCATGGGTTGGTTTTTCCAATTGATGTGTGCCTGTCTAAGTTTGTTTGCCAGATGTAGGCTTTTGTGTTCTGGACTTAATGGACCTGATCAATGTGTTTCCGCAATATAAACTGTTGATTCGCATTGACAATAGCCTTTTTATCACACGAGGTGTTCCACAGCAGCTTCAGCAAATGACAAGGATCCGATAGGACAAGCACAGGCCTTTTAATAACTGGGTGGGGTAAAGAAGCATCCAACTCAGTCAGGTCCATCTTACAACCAAGGCTGCGCAGCAGTGATAAGTTTGCTGTAGCACCATCACAGATCAAACTATCAATATGTGCCTTTTTTGTGAGCGAAGCTAGCAGCCTGCAGCACCAGGTTACTTCGCTGTTCACTATCAAGGCCATCAACCAGAAAGTAGCCAATTGGTAGCTCCATCTGCCATCGATTGCAACAAGCATTAAAACAAATGCATCTTTGGCAACTGGAAACGCCCAAGTCAACACATCCATGCATCTTCTTCCATCCTATTCCACATGCCTTCGTATACCCATCTCATCCACAACTAGATTGCATAATGTGGAGTATGTAACCATTTTGTGAATTTTCGTTTACCTTCATGGACAATGCAGTCAGTGCCTCCTTTGAAAAACCAGCAGCCCCATCAATTGATTGATACCATTTGCATAGTGTCCTTGGATGCCGGAGGCATATGTCAAACACAGCTCGCACGTATTGACAGGCTCTTGGAGAATAAAAGTGCAGTGTCAGCACAAGTGCCCTGAGCTCTGGTGAGTAAGTGAGTGAAGATGTCTCGCCAGACATACATGCCAGTTGGCGCTCGAGCAAGTTGTTTTTCACCCCACCAAGACTCTACAGCGTAGCGACATCCTCATTTCCTAGAATTGTATGCCCAACTAAATCATTAATGACGTCTTGGAGGTGGACAGCCTTTTGAAGGAGCCGGCAACGGGCTTGCTGCAGTCTCTTGATCTTCTTCTTGGTCGTCGCTTGCAAATTTGAATGGCACCTTGCTCCACACCTCAGAATGGCTTTTTCAGGTGTGTCCTCTGCTAGCTGCGGCTGCAACAGATTAGATGTACAAATATGGGTGCCAGGGCAAACACCATGACACAAATCACATACCCAGAACAAGCTAGGAAGGAGATGTTCCTTGAGGTGTTACTTTGCTCAAAAAGATTTCTGTTTACACCTTTGTGAAGCTAAAAATTACAACAACATAAAAACTGCCATGCATAGGATCCTACTAGTGCAAGCCGGATTTAAGCATTTATTTGTTACTTTATTTACAAAACACTGCAAGCTCATTTGGGCCCAAGCAGGAGAAGTACAAGGCACAGAAAAGGTCAGTGCTGCGTGGTTTAATGTGGGGTGCTTCACAGCCTCTGTTAGGTTTTACTCAACAAAAGATAAGCATATGCACTTACACAAAAGACCAGTTTTGTTTTGCACGTATCATGGCTCATCATGACTGGTCAAAAAAATACAGGGCATAAAATGTTGTGAAAAGCCTGTGGGTTATATTTGATTTTGTCAATTAGATGAAAAAGAGAAACTGAGAAAAAAAAAACATTCGTCGCACATTGGTGCTTCACCAGACATTGAGCAAACTTGTATTGCTGTGAATGAAAGTTGATATATTCAGCTATTAATTACACTACCTCCATGACCACATTGTCCACATGCATTCTCTCATTACTATGATTCAGTTATAAAACAAATGGCATACAGATAATTGCTACTTGACCTACACTAACTCAGAAAACAAGCTTGCAAAAACTGTAGTGGTCAAGTAATGGTCTTACCATTGGCCTGATTTAAAATTTAATGCCAGTAAGGACAAACAAGCAAGAAAATTATTCTAGTGCCCTAAAAATGATAATTGATCAATATTGCCAGTGCAGCATGTTATCAAATTTATTACCGTAGTTAATGGTACAGGCTAGCAAAGGAATTATTTACATACTTGATGATGGGCCATGGCTTAATTATAGTTCTGACAACGATTGGCTATTTCTTTTAAAGATATGAGAGCTAGGTACCTCTCATAACAATGCTCAGCTGCACTGTTTCATTTTCCCTTTCTTGTACTTCACCTAGATTGCCTAAAACAAGGTTATGATGTAGAAGATGTGGCTTTCATTCAATTCATTCACCGTCGCTCAGTTTCGTGAGGTTTTAAAACAATTGAACACGCATCTTGCACGTCTCGATCGTCTGTGTAGAAAAATGGCAGCTGTACTCAACTTTTTTTTTTACTATTAGGTATTTTAAATCTGTCAATATTCCAATACGAAATACCTGTGCAAATGGCTCACACGCATATGTAAAATAACTACTTTAAATGTGAGGTCCATAATCACAGCGAAACGCTTAATAAGCAAGCCTTGTGATCATTAATACAGGCAAACATACCGGTTCGTACTGGACTTGGGAAGGCTCATCAGCAACGTCTTCGGATGTAGCATCAGCAGATGTAGCAGCACCTTTGCCGGTACATTTCTTCAACATGTTAATATAGCACGCGTGCTGGCGCCACTGCTTTTCAAGTAACCCCAAACGCGAAGAATTGCCGTCGCATATGTGTCTTGGTTTCCTTCAGACATTTGCACGACGAAAGGCTTCCCGATTTCGATGCTGGAGAGCACACCAAAACGCGACGAGTCGTCTTCGATGCAGTGCTGGTTGTTGGGCGCAGAGCCGCTCACTAAGCAGACAGCTTCGTTCGCTGCAACCCAGTGTCCGCGGCGGCGAGCCGCGTTCAGTAGTACTGTAGTAGTTATGCATTTCCCGGCTGACATTACACAGACTCGGCAGCGTCAGACGTTCGAACCTTCGACAACCTCGGCCGGCGCGTTGCCTCGGCGTGCGCGTTTGCCACGCCGCATATGCTCCGTGCAGAAACCTACGCCTGCCTACGTCGCCTCCGCAGCAGACGCATCAAAAGCGAAACTCCCCAGTCGACTAAATCGACCGCTTGCCTATCACGTGAGGGCCTATTTCCCATGATTCTTTCCTTTAAATTTTTTATGACTAGGCTTCAAGATTGTCACGTGACGCCCCCTCCTAGTTTTTCTTTCCTCCATGGTTGAGTAGGAATATGCTTTGTTTCCTACGCTTAGTTGGTATCAGTTCGATGAGAGCGTGTTCCATCTGGACGCCGCTTATTTCGTGGTCAACGAATGTGAGACGCTTCTTAACGAGCGTGCATAGACCCCTTCCCTCCATTTTGCTGTTGTGCGTTTTGTAGCCTGTTAATGTAGCCGCGTTCGTGAGTGTTTCTTGCAGTAATATGACGTCCGGTTTACGTGTTGCGTGCCTGATGTATTGCTGTAGAACCGCCTTCTTGCCGGCGAAGCCGCGGCAGTTCCACTGCCATATTACTATTCCTTGATTATCGTTGGCCATTTTGAGGCGGATGAGAGTTAACCGGCTGCCCTTGATGGTTGCTTGGTCCCGCGTCGCTGCTCGCCGGCACGCGTCCGTGCATCGTAAATACTGGGTGGTTCATTGTCATCTGCATGTTTTCCTCGAGGTTAGCAGTCCGGTTTGCAAGTCCGAGGACTGTTGCGTGTAGAGTCTCAATCGCGCTTTGCATGGTGCTTAGCATTTTTGTTATATTTTTAATTTCCGCTCCTACCTGGCTCTCGAAACCTCCCTCACACGTTCGCTGTTGGAGCGCCCGTTTCTTCGGAGCCGGTGCGTCTGCGTTAGGAACGCTCGCTTGCGCCTTGGGTTGCTCGGGCTGTTTGTTTTGTTCCGCCGCGGCGCGTTCGCGCCTAAGTTCGTGCACCTCGTGCATTAGCTTTTGGAGAAGCTCGCGCATTGCCGAGTTCTCTTTCCTTAGCGCCTCTATGATTCCATTACCTGCCGTTTGATTTTGCTCTGGGACTTTAGGTGCTTTACCGACCCCCTCCCGCGCGGTGCCCCGGATAGTGTCCGCCCAGCTCACCTTGTCTCCGGGAACTGGTCGGGATAGCGTCGGGCCACGGCTGCGTGTTCTCCTGCTGTGGGACCGGGACCGGCCACGCGATCGCGATCTGGAACGGGGTCTGGTCGGCTGGAGGGGCGGGTAGTCTTGCTGCGTCGTCTGGCTATTTGCCTGTTGGCGCTCCCAACGTCGTCTGCGAATCACGTAAGGAGTCTTGAACCGTGCTTTGCAGGCTTTGTCAGCAGTCATGCGGGCGCCGCCGCACAGGTTACACTGCGGAGAGCACTGGTGTCCGTGGTCGGGGTTGCGAAGGCCGCATCCCCGGCAGATGCGACTGGCGGGATTTGGGCAAACGTCCATGCGATGGCCGAGACGGCCGCATTGATAACAGATGTCAATTTGCTTGCGGTACAACGTGCAAGGAATGAGTGTCGCGCCGTACCTGACGAATTTGGGGACCTTGAGTCCGTCGAACGCGATGACTACCGCGGTCGTATTTCCTATGCGTTTAGCCGCCAGTGCTAATGGGTTTCTCGGGTTTACGATTTTCTCGTCCAGTGTTTGGGGCCCGTCCTCAGCGGGGATGCCTCGAATCACTCCTTTGGTTGTATTATCTGGTGCTGTTTCGTACGCGTTAACTTCGTGTCATTTACCTTGGATGACAATTTTCCGCATTTTGGCGTAGCGGTCCGCGTTCGCACGTATCGGAGTGCTCACAACGACGACGTTCTGGTGTGAGTTCGGACAGACCGTATCTTCCGCACTTCCCTCTGCCGTTATGCCTGCGGCCGCGAAGATGGCGGCAGTGACCGTCGGGACGCCGACTTTGACGATTTCGAGGCCGCCCTGCGGTCGCACCACGATCTTGATTTCCTCCTTCGGTAGTTTGGGCATGCGTCCCGCCTTGATAACCTTTCCTTTGACATTCTTGGATTTCGCACCTTGCTGGCCGGTGCCGAGCGCGTTCGTTCTTGCGTCGATGTCATTCGCCAAGTCCGCCTCGCGGTGTCGTGGTCTCGAACGCCGTGCTCCGGCGGTCTTCCATCCGGCTTCTTCAGTGATAGCGTCAGCAGAGACGACCGTGACTCAAGAATGTCTACGGTCGTTCTTGAGTCACGGTCGTCGGCTTCTGCCGCTTCTTTGGAGAGACTCCGCAAACGTGTCACAGCGTCCGTCGGCGACGCACAGCTCGGCGTCGGCTAGGCCTAGCCTTAGGCGCACACGCCTAGGCCTAGCGTGGCTGCGGCTGGGTCGAAGTACAGAAAGTTCAATAACACTGCGAAAAGTGGCGGCCCACCTCGAAGTAGAATATCCGTCGATTCCTCTCGACTTCACGGATGCGATGGTGAAAGATTTCCGTTGAAACACGGTAGAAAACGCCGCGAAATCATGCATAGAAGGCGGAGCCGATGTGAACGCGTCCGTTCGCTTCGGCGATCGCAGCGCCACCCCACTCCGTAGATATGCTGTAATTTTTAGGGGCGAACAGCGCCTCCTCTATTTTTTCTGTGCCTGTTGCGTTGCGCCCGTTCCCATTGCTCTGCGATTGCCGGCCTGTTTCTCCGAGTGACCGTGTGGCGGCGCCAGGCTATTACCCTCTCAACACGGTGCTTCTCGCTTCACAGCGGTGCGTTGCGGGTCGCCACCGCGGTCGCATTTGGAATTCTAATTGATTTCTTTCGCTAGTATTCGGCGCTTCTGAATTACTCCTGATAGTGTACGAGAAAATGAGAGAGTGTTCTAAAACATGTCAGGTCCTTTATATAGTACGGTAAGGCAATATATGATAGGCTCAATCAATGAAGACCTAGATAAAAAGTGACATCGGATGCACAGGCTCAAGAGAAAGGACAATAAATAACGATTTAATATGCGCAGCGGAACATGTAAAATAACCGTGTAAGGAAAACTAAACGAACAAAAGATGGCGGAAATGAAACTGCTAATAGGAGGTCATGCAACCTCTTCAATGTTTTAAGCACTTGCGGGACAATGGCCTTGCGACAGTGTTTTTGTCGGTGAAGTCAACAGCATTGTAAGGGTCGTCGGAATGCGAAGGAGAATATGGTATGCAGAGGAGGCACGGGGCAAGACCCACAGCTAAGTAGTGAACGTGTGGGGGAGGAGGCGACCATTGTTGTGATGCATTGTACAGCTGGTGACTGGAAACTGGCGTGACAAGTGTTTGGCGGCCAGAGGGAAAGGAGTAATTCCGACAGCGTGTCCAGGAATGTCTATAGTCACCAGCTGGTTTGGTGCCCTCACCCCTCCCCCGCAGCGTGGTGGGCAGCAAGCGTACCCACTGTATTGTTGTCATTGGTTAGAGTGGCGTCGGGGTGTAAATCGCCGTGTGTGACTGGCTGTGAGATGTTGAAGGGCGGAGCAACCGGTGTATATAAGGTTGCCCCTTTTGCCTGGCAGGGGATCGGAAGCCAGAGACTGGAAGCAGGACTGGAAGCGGAGGTTGGGAAGGCTGAAGGTAAGCAGTAGGTTGGAGGGTAGCCCGAAGGTTGGCGAGGACGGAGTGGATAGCGCTAGAGAGTACATCTAGCACCACTCCGGGTGGTGGTTACGGTCGCAGGAGCAGTGCGATGCACTGGGGTCGACTCTGTCGAATGGAAGCGATCGTTCCACCAAGGTCCTCCCCGCCGGGGTTCGGGCGCGGATAGTACTAGAGGGGACATCTAGTACGAGTCCGGGCGGTGGTTGAAGTCGCTAGAGAGGTGCTATGCACTGGTCGGCTCTGCCGAATTGGAGCGACGGTCCCACCGCTAGGCCCTACCAACCGATGGCTTCACCTAGGCTCTACCAACCGAAGCTAAGTCACCTTACTGTCTGTCAATGTGTTATGTACTATCTGTCTCGTATATAAAGTCTCGTGTTGTTTGTGTGAAAGGCCGGTCTCTTTCAAGTCGACAACACGACGGCGGGCAGATAGAAGGAAGGCTTCCGTCCATCCTTCTTCGCAGCAGCAACGCTAGCTGGAGGAGCTCGGCTCCAAAAGGAACGAAGAAGAGAAGCAGGAAGGACGAGAAGGTGGGAAGAGAGGACAAGTTCCTCACCTCACTGTAACAAGGTCACCACGACTAGAGGTCCCCCTCTCTATGTCACAATTACCCTTCTTGAAATTTACTAGCATGGTTTGTGAAAAGTGGCTTCATGAACTTCTTACAAGTTCCATTAGCCTGCGCCTTTGACTTTGGTCACAGCGGTCACAAAGCAGTACCGGCAATGTAACGATTACTTCCACACTCGCGGCCAAGCATGTCTCCATAGGCTTATGCAGAGATGCGCGGTCTGAAAGCATTATGTCCACAAACCTCTTGAGGGCATGGAGAAGACGTACCAGCTCTGGAGTGGGGTAACACAAACCATATCCCTGTCTTGGTGGGCGATCAAACCGTCCAGCGCGCCAGTACTGCTCCCTTTTGCCTTTGTGACTAGACATGCAGCGCCCGCACTCAATTTTCTCGGTGACAACGCGGGATATGTATCCCGCAACAAGTGAAATTGCTGCCATATCTGGTGTTGGGAGGAAAGGTTTCGTTGAAGTGCATAGTTCACGCAGTAGTTGCTGCGCCGAATTCACTGTAGCGGCCGCACTTCTTTTTGACGACGCGGCCGCACTTGTTGACGACATGCTGCTTGGCTTGCCGCTCACAATGATGTTACCCGAGGAAAAGAATGAACTTGAACTGTGCACATTGCTGGTGCTCGAAGCTGCAACTATGCCTGTCTTGAGCATCTTTTCAAGGCCTGAAAGTGCGCTTCTCACATCCAGCATGTCGTTACAGCCGGCACTGCGCCGAAGGGTACCAAAGAGCGATTCGATGGGGTCGCTCGAAAATTTCCTTGTCAGCACAAATTTGAAACCTCTGTGTAGAAGAAATCGGATGCACTGTACGTTTGAGACAGTCGTGAATACCAGTGCATGGTGTGTTTCTTTGCTTAGGAAGTTCTGCGGTGCGCTTGTCGCTTTGAGGTCTTCAATGTATTCCAAGAAGACAAGTTCCAGCCAATGAAGTCGGGAGTCCTCCGGATCGTAAAACTCCTTGGTGTCCGGGTGGTTCTGATGAATGTGCTGCTGGCAATTGCTGACGTCCATGAGAGTGAACCATCTGCACATATTCTTCATGAATTCAACTGTTGGGCCGGCGTCTGCAAACTTTGCGTCGCATGCGTCTGCATGCGACGTCTGCATGCGACGCATGTTGGCTCCCGCACGCTCTGCGACTAACGAGACTGCGAACGAGTGCCTTTGCCGGACGCTTCCTGACCGCGAATCGCCGATAAACCTGCGCAGAAGGTAGCGATAGCGCTTTAAACGCCGTTAGCGGAGCCTGAGGAACAGATATGCCTGGGTGCTGCGTGCCGCTGTGCAGTAACCACAGCGGAAAGGGTCTGCGAATGTTCCGCTTCCCAAGAAGCCCGCGCCGACAGAAACGTTGGCTAGCTGAAGTGAAGCGAGACAACTGGAGCCCACCGCCGCTTCTCGGAGCCCACCGCCGCTTCTAGTGTTTGCTCCGTGAGTATTGTCTATCTTAAGCAACGTTTTTTGCTGTGTGTGCAATTTGGATGTGTTTGTAGCGTAGCCACATATG
>JABSTT010002306.1:0-30211 GCA_013339685.2 Hyalomma asiaticum
GAATTTTTGCTAAAACCAAGCTCACCTTCTCGGAAGGCGTTTCCTGCTTGGGGGAACCGCGGCGAATAGGTTCCTGAACGAGTTCGCTCAGTGTCTGGAGCCGCAGATTCACGTTTACAGATCCTGTTTGCACTAGACCTCGACGGCTAATTGACGCTTCTTGCAGCACAACGTCGATAAGGTCGGTAGAGCTTAGTTCACGAGGAATGTCCATCGCTGGCTCTCTGTGCACTTGGTACCGGGTAAAGGCAAGGCACTCCGATGACGCTTCGTCTGTGAAGAGGGTAACCCACACGCTTGCTCTTCAAAATCTGTCGGCTGCGCCAAAATGTAGCGTTCCTACAAGGAACCTGTGACATAAAACACATTGTCTCAATTAGGCGGGTGTCGTCCGCCCCTTCATTCCTACTTCTTCGCTTCTCCCCTACTCCACGTTGTCGTCTTTCATGCATTCAGTGCTGACCGCTTCATTTTTTATCGTCACTGAATACTTTCCACAGGCCTACTGCAACTTCTCTCGCGGCTGCGCCTTGCAACCTTTGTTGCAAGCACGCCGGCGCCGATCCCACGTGCGGTGCTCGGTGGCAGCACTCGCATGTGCTACGCCGGCGGAAGTGGCACGAACGTGCAGGGCTGCGACGAGCGATGGGCGGAGCCTCCGCGCCTTGGCGTCGCTACAAGCGCCTGGATAAATCGCCGGTGCCTACCACTGTTTACTAACATGGAACATGGAACAGGTCTATAGGTTTACTTAGGTTTATCCATAGAGTTTCCTACTAAAATACTAGAGGGAAAACTGCCGCTGCGATCGTGAAGCTGCCACGGGAATGATGGGTATGGCGTGGATTTGTCTAGTCTTCGAGCCAGCGGCTTGGAACGTTCTGGTGGATTTGTTTATTCCTGTTTTTTAACTTCAGTGACGCGAGTGACGTTACTACACTTTTTCATTATGAGACGAAGGCAGCGGCTGTAGTGTACGCTTTACTGGCTTTACTGCTAGAGATCATCAGACTGTCCCATGCACCAAACTCGTTCGCAATGATGAGGTGCCATGCAGTGTTTCGTTGTTGTGTTCGTTGATGGATGACTGCACATATTATTTGCAGCGGTATTTTACCCAACTCTAGAACCTTAGTGATGCGGTTTTGCTATTTTTTTTCTTTTATTTTTCTATCAGATGGTATAGAATCTGTAACCGTAGGGTCGCTTTCACGGCTGACATGCATTCCTTGTCAGAAGGCGTTTCGTATATCCTGTGCTACGGCATGTCAATGCCGCCGTCTGATTAACGCAACGCCGACCGAACGCTTGGCCAAGCAGGCGCGCAGTTATCGCGCGTAATACATGCCCAGTGGACGAGGCAGACGCGCCTGCGGACGATGATCAAAAAGTCAGCTTAGATCAAAGCTCAGGCGCAGTTTCCGATGGAGTTTAACGGCACGGTTGTTTATTTAACGCACGTTTCTTTTTTTTTTTTCACAAACCCACCACCAAGCGATGGGCGATACTGCGCCCCTGCTACGGCCTCGCGCAGCAGCTTGACCCATGCATACAGTTTGTAAAAATACAGTGGCGTACTTGTAAAAAAAATACAGTTTGTAAAAAATTACAGTTTGTAAAAAAAATACAGTTTGTAAAAATACAGTGGTGGCCGCGGCGGCTGCATTGCGATATAACTTTATAGCATAGCGCGACAACCGACACGGCCAAAGGATGAAAAAAACAGACGAACAGAAGTGCCAACTGCCAACGACGAAAGTTTATATTCAGGATGGTATATATATGGGGGCTCTCAAATCCACGTGTATTGATGACAGGCAGTTCTTTTGCTTTTTCTTAACGCACAATCTAATCAAAAGAACAAGCAGTAGCGATAAAACAATTAACGATACAACAAGTTACGATACAACAGCTCAGTAACTAGTTCCATGGACCAATATGCCCAAATTGGTACCCATGCACTGTGATGGAGGCGAAATGTTCAGGTCCATGTATACTGTGAAATTTCCGGAGTGCTCCTGCACCGTGTCTCAAAAAATCGCATCGTGGTGTTGTGAAGTAAAACCCTAGAAATTATTAAATATGTAATTATTTACTAACTTTTCTATATCTTGTTTCAGAACTACCACGCAGCATCAGGAAAACCGCCATTAAAAATATAACTTGAGAGCGCGGTTAAACAACTCTTCCACTTTGTACTACAAGAGGTAATCTCGACCCTTATGCTATAGTGATGCTGTATTTGTGAATTCAGTTTACGGGGATGTCTGCTGGCGATGGTTCATAGGATTCCTGTGTACACTGTGTTATGTGTTCTACACTGCACTGATGTTGCAATTGAACAGAACCTCACTAGTGGTCGCACTCCTAAGCCTTACGACCTGCGTTCGAGTCCCGGCCATGATGGTCGCATTTCTATCGGCCAGACCACCTTTCCGAGACCACCTTTGTACCAAGGTGCACGGTGTAATGTGAACTCCCAGTGCGTGAGTTGTGTTTATTCTGGCTAAAAGAACTGGTTGCCGTATAGAAACCCAACAGGCAGTTTATTTACGTCCGTCTATCCCCATGCTCGCCCGGGTCTTCTCTCAGTCTCAGGTTTCTTCAAAACTGCAAGGTGCGCAGCTTCCCGTGTGGATACATTAGATCCCCCTGGGCCTTCGTTCAGTCCGCACCTAATGGAGGACGAAATCTGAAAAGACCTTTGGTTTCGCCTTGCGGACATGACGGTTTGGGATTGTCATTCGGCTAAGGTCATGCTGATGTTTAGGAAAAGAGGGGTTGGATGCTGTTGCCCTGTCGTTAAGTGGTGTACTCACCCCAATCTTCAGACACGGGACTACATTGTTGCCTTCATTTAATACATTACAAGAATGACGCATTTTTGAAAATATTCCTGCCGTCGCGCGCTGTGCAGTTGCTACCGTCGCCTGAACTCTTGTTACCGTATAGGAAATAGCCCTGTAAGCTGACTCATGGACTACGGGGCCATTGTTGAAGCGCTCTTCACCAGCTTTTTCACGTTTCTCATAAACCTTCCGACCTCTCGGCTAGCTTGACGCCACAGGGCAGTGATACGCTGACGAAGGGTTCCACAGGATTTCATGAACTATGCAAAGTGCTTCCCGAAGAGCGGATGTTCATTGTCCGTTTTTAGTGTCTGTGACATTCCATGGAGTATGAACATGTCGCTTAGTCTCTCCAATCCGCTTGATCTCACGAATTTGTTAGAGGCTTTGTGTCTGCCCAGGTATTTGGTCAATGCAGGATTGTATTCTACGGTGTTTGGAAATTTGCATGCAAGGAGTAGCCTTTCTTTTCAGGGGAGAGTCTGTGAGCTGTTCATGGAAGGTTTAGGCACGTCTTCCGTATTCGCAAGAGTTGTAGGCGATTTTCTTGTATCACTACGAGGTAGTCTGGAACGACCGATTATTGCCAGGCTTGTGTATTATTTCACAGGGAAATGCAGTGGCATGAGGGACATATTTCGTATCTGTTGATGTGTTGCTGTTCCCGCTCAGTGCGTAAGTCAATATTCAAGCATTTTTTGTGCATGTTCGCCAAGTTGAGATCAGAGAAGTGCCTGCTTGCTGGCATGTTCGGTGGCGTCCCTTAATTTTTAGCTTGTTAACCGACGATTCTTCCACCGTTGTACCTCCACTGGATCACCGACCTTTTGGAAAGCGGTGGACCACACAGCAACCAGCTTGATGATTTAACTGCAGCTCTTCTCAAAAATTTGAGTTCGGTGTAAACGCTGGGAAAATGCAAGGGGGAAAGGGAGGGGCGCCTGAATAGAAAATGTTTGAAGGTCAACTGCCCCGTGATCCCCAGTTCCGGAGAATCTGATGGAAGCATTTGTCGGGTGTTAATTAAGCGAGTGCTCCACCGCGCGAATGTAGAGCGCTACACCTCCCGGACGGCTCGCCAAGCGTTCGCCACTTGTTTTCGTGCCGTTTCGCCTTGGAGAAGTGTCGCGTGAGCTCAAAAGAAAACAAAAATTGCAAACGACACGTCGCACAGCAGCAGCTCTATTAGGGCGGGATATCAGTTAAGAGGTCGTCGATATTCGAAACATCGGAAGTGGAATATAAAAAGGAAGTGGGCACGTTTTGAAATAGCAGACCAAGGAGGAAAAAAAAAAAAAGACTGGAAGTGCTGGGTATCGATCCCAGGACCTCTCGCATGCAAAGCGAGCGCTCTACCATCTGAGCTACACCCCCCGACAAAGCATGTTGTGAATTGGAGATCCTTTAGGGACGAAGCTTCTTAGGCTCCAGGCTTGCCTCCTGTTCTGTGTCGTATCCACGCTCGCGCTCGCTCTCGGCGCGTGCCTCCAGGCGCGCGATCTCTCTCTCTTCGACAGCGGCCGTCATGAGTGCAGTCAGACAGCGTGTGTTCGTGTGCGAGCCGATCGCGGAGACCGTGCACCAAGACAGTTCGTCAGAAAGACCGAATGGCGAGCGCTGACTATGGAAACGCTTCTTTCTTCGAGGAACGCTTCACCAGCTCGCAAGGAACGAGTACGCACCCTCGCCTTCGAGAGACAACGTCAACGCAGGCAGCATCTGCTAGCGAGTTTCTTGATTGAAAAAAGCGACTGCTCGCGCGGCACAACCTTTCACGGGCCACCCCATATATATAGGCACTGGATCTTGACCTGCAATGCAGTGCCGGTGGGAGATTCTCTTCTGCGTAGTTTAACCATAACGATTGGCAGCGTGGTCGTTAACTAAGTTGATCCGGAACTCGACACCACCTACGACGAGGGCGCGCAGGAATCTCATAAAGAAAAAGAGCATAAATGACAACGCGTCTCTAAATAGCGTTGTCACTCATTTACATGCATGACTGGGCAATGTCACTGGTGATTTACGGTAATACAGTAAGATCACCAGATTCGCTCACTCGTCATGGTTCTCTTCTTGGAGATGTGTGGAGTTTTTTTTCTCGAACGGGTAAATCAGATCGAACAAATTATAAAAGGACTACATATCTTTCTGACTGTCAATCCAGATTGGAGAATATCACGGAAGGTAGCGACCGACTGTTCGGAGTAAGCTGGGCAGCAGACATCTCATGAAGCTCAATAGAGTAGACATTTAGTTGCACCCATTTGCACCGTTCAGTGGCATTCTACGACAGCTCTATCATTTTCCGAAACAAAAAGCCACCTTGCCTGCATGCTATGCTACCTCGGTGGAGCCCATATAAGAATGCGTGGGTTGATTCGAGGCCACCTTTTTGCTTGGGAACATGATGGAGCTGCATTCGAATGCCACTGAACGGTGCAAATGGGTGCAACTTAATGCCTACACTCTTAGCACGATAACCTTTAGTTTATTTTATAAGTACACAAAAATGCGAAAATATGCTCCTTTATAAAGGTTAAAGTGCTTTAACCTTTAGTAAAGGAGCTTATTTTCACATTTTTGTGTACCTATAAAATAAATTAAAGGTTACCGTGCTAAGAGTGTACTCTATTGCGCTTCATGTGATGTCTGCTGCCCAGCTTACTCCGAACAGCCTGTCGCTCAGTTCTGTGATATTCTCTAATCTGAATTGACAGTGAGAAAGATATATAATACTTTTAAAATTTGTTAGACATTATTAACCCGTTTGAAAAAAAAATACTCCGCGCATCTCCACGAGGTGAACCACGACGTGTGGGCGAAGCTAGGGATCCTTCTGTGTTAACGTAAATCACCCGTGACATTGCCCATTCATGTATGTAAATGAGTGACAATGCGTGTGTATATTTACACGCGCGTTGTCATTGATGCCCCTGGTCTTTATCAGATTCTTGCTCTCCCACGTCGTAGATGGTGAAGAGTTCCGGATCAATTTAGTTAACGCTCACACTGCGAATCTTTATGGTTAAACTACGCACTAGAGATGTCTCCCGCCGGCACTGTATTGCAGATCAAGATCCAGTGTCTATATGGGGTGGCCAATGAAAGGTTGTGCCGCGCGAGCAGTCGGCTTTTTCAATCAAGAGACTCGCTAGCAGACGCTGCCTGCGCAAGTGTTGTCTGTCGAAGGCGAGGGCGCGTCCTCGTTCCTTGCGAGCTGGTGAAGCGTTCATCGAAGAAAGAAGCGTTTCAATAATTAGCGCGCGCCGTTCGGTCTTTCTCACGAACTGTCTTGGTGCACGGGTCCGCGATCGGCTCGCACATGAACACACACTGTCTGACTGCACTCATGACGGCCGCTGTCGAAGAGAGAGAGATCGCGCGCCGGGAGGCACGCGCCGAGAGCAAGCGCGAGCGTGGCTACGACACAGTAGAGGAGACAAGCCTCGAGCCTAAGGAGCTTCGCCCATAAATTATCTCCAAATCACCACCGTCCTTCTGTCAGGGGGTGTAGCTTCAGATGGTAGAGCGCTCGCTTTGCATGCGAGAGGTCCTGGGATCGATACCCAGCACTTCCAGTCTTTTTTTTTTTTTCCTTCTTGGTCTGCTATTTCAAAACGTGCGCACCTCCTTTTTATATTCCACTTGCGATGTGTCGAATATCGACGACCTCTTAACTGATATCCCGCCCTAATAGAGCTGCTGCTGTGCGTCGTGTCGTTTGCAATTTTTGTTTTCTTTTGAGCTCACGCGACACTTCTCCAAGGCGAAACGGCACGAAAACAAGTGGCGAACGCTGGGCGAGCCGTCCGGGAGGTGTAGTGCTCTAGCAGTCCTGTGTCCACTGCGTTATGTGTTCTGCACTGCACTGATGTTGCAATTGAACAGAAGCTCACTACTGGTCGCAATCCTAAGCCTTACGACTTAGGTTCGAGTCCCGTCCATGATGGTCGCATTTCTATTGGCGCTAAATGCGAGAATACCTCTGTACTAAGGTGCACGGTGCAATCTGAACTCCCAGTGCGTGAGTTCTCTTTATTCTGGCTAAGAGAACTGCCGTATAGAAACGCAAAAGGCAGTGTATTTGCGTCCGTCTATCCCCATGCTCTCCCAGGGTCTTCTTTCAGTGCACCCCGTCGCTGCGCCGGGTTTCGTCAACACTGCCCGGTGCGCAGCTTGTCGTCTGGCCATACTACATCCTCCTGGGCCTTCGTTCAGTCGACAATTAATTGAGGATGAAATCTGAAAAGACCTTTGATTTCGCCTTACGGACATGACGGTTTGGGATTGTCATTCGGCTAAGGTCATGCTGATCTTTAGGAAGAGAGGGGTTGGATGCTGTTGCCCTGTCTTGCACTCGTTATAGTGATGTACTCACCCGAATTTTCCGAGACGGGATTACATTCTTGCCTTTATTCGATACATTTCAAGAATGACGCATTTTTGAGAATGTTCCTGCCGTCGCACGCTATGCAGTATACCTTCGCCTGCACTCTTGCTACCGTATGGGGAACAGCCTTGTAAGAAGAAAGCATTTAATGAGAGGAAAGGAGGAGATGTCGGCCTGAAGAGTGAGTCTCTGGCCTGCTACTCCTCACAGGGGTAAGGGGAAAAGGGATAAATTGAGATAGAGGGAGGTATGAGAGGTGACGATGACAAAGTACAATGAGTCACTATACAAGTCCTATAAGCGGATGTGCACCATGAGCAGTAGTCGTTACAGTACAATATTAGAGACGGGCATGTTGACCTGTGTCACACAAAAAATTAAAAAGGGCCTTGAAGTTGCGCTGGGCGTGGTCCGTGTGCTTCCATGCACCTAAAAGTTTCTCCTCTGAAAAGGGTCGGGAGTCCAGACCATCTACCATGCACCGAAGTGTTCTCCTTTCGGCCGAATATTGAGGGCACACGCAGAGGATATCATGTATAGTCTCTGATGTGTGACACACGCGGCAATCGGGACTCTCTTCCTGTCCGATCTTAAAGAGATATCTGCGAGTATAGACAACACCCAATCGTAGCCTGTGCAACAGCTTCTCTTGATCTCGGCGTAGCCGGACTGGAAGACGAAAGCACACGCCGGCGTCAAGTCTATGAAGGCGCTCTTGTCGATGGTCAGGGTCATCCATTAGTTGCGTCATTGAGGCTTTCATGGAGCTGCAGAGCAAGGCGTTGACATCATGTCGTGAAAAATTGATAGCAGCCGGTTGGCCGGTGATATGTGCCAACTTCGCTTATGCATCAGCTTGGTCATTTGATTCCACAGTGGCTGGGAATCCACTGCAATGCAATGTTGTGTCCGTATTGAGAAGCCTCAGTAAGGAGGCTCATGATATCGCTAACAAGAGGACCATAAGCGGCTCCTTGCTTCATGTAAACAGCCTTGTAAGCTCACTCATGGACTACGGGGCGATTGTTCATGCGCTCTTCACCAGCTTTTTCACGTTTCTCATAAAGCTTCCAACCTCTCGGCTAGCTTGACGGCACAGGGTAGTGATACGCTGACGATGTGTTCCACAGGATTTCATGAACTCTGCAATGTGCTTCCCGAAGAACGGATGTTCATTATCCGTTTTTAGTGTCTGTGACATTCCATGAAGTGTGAACATGTAGCTTAGTCTCTCCGATCCGCTTGAACTTACGAATTTCGCAGGGGCTGTGCGTCTGCCCTTCATGGCAGATTTGTGTTCTACGTTATTTGGAAATTTGCATGTCACGAGCAGTCTTTCTTTTTAGGGGAGAGTGTGTGAGCGTTTCATGGATCTTTTGTGCAGATCTTCCGCATTTGCAAGAGATGTAGCCGGTTTTCTTGTACCATTACGAGGTAGTTTGGAACGACCGGTTATTGCCTGGCTTGTGTATTATTTCATAGGGAAGTACGGTGGCATGAGGGAAATATTTTGTATCTATTGATGTGTTGCTGTTGCGTCTCAGTGCGTAAGTCAATATTCAAGAATGTTTTGTGCATGTTCGCCAAGTTGAGATCAGAGAAGTGCTTGCTTGCTGGCATGTTCGGTGGCGTCCCTAAATTTTTGGCTTGTTAACCGACGATTCTGCCACCGTTGTACCTCCACTGGATCATCGACTTTTTGGAAAGCGGTAGACCAAACAGCAACCAGCTTGATGATTTAACTGCAGCTCTTCTAAAAAATTTGAGTTCGGTGTAAACGCTGGGAAAATGCAAGGGGGGAAGGGAGGGGCGGCTGAATAGAAAATGTTTGAAGGTCAACTGCCCCGTGATCCCCAGTTCCGGAGCCTCTGATGGAAGCATTTCTCGGGTGTTCATTAAGCGAGTGCTCCACCACGCCAATGTATACATGAACTATCATCAGCAGACTTCCCCGGAAACTGAATTCACAAATACAGCATCACTAGCATAAGAATCGAGATTACTTCTTGTAGTATAAAGTGGAAGAGTTTTGTTTAACCGTATATCTTTAATGACAGGGTATATATTTAATGACAGTTTTCCTGATGCTGCGTGGTAGTTCTGAAATAAAAAAAAGAAAAGTTAATAAATAATTACATATTTAATAATTTCCAGGGTTTTACTTCACACCACCACGATGCGATTATTTGAGACACGGTGCAGGAGCCCTCCGGAAATTTCACAGTATACACGGACCTGTACATTTCGTCTGTATCGCAGTGCAAGGGTACCAATTTGGGCTTTTTGGTTCATGCAACTAGTTAGTGAGTTGTTGTATCGTAACTTGTTGTATCGTTACTGCTTGTTCGCCCGATTAGATTGTACGTTAAGAAAAAAAAAAAGCTGCCGGTCATCTCTACACGTGGATTTGAGAGCATATGATTTGACCATCCTGGAAATAAACTTTTGTTGTTGGAAGGTGGCGCTCCTGTTCGTCTGTTTTTTTATCCTTTGTCCGTGTCGGTGTTCGCGCTATGCTATAAATCAGATCACAATGCAGCCGCAACGGCCGGGATTCGATCCCGTGACTTTCGGATCAGCAACCGAGGGGCATAGCCACTAGACCACAATGGAGAAGCAATCACAGCATATTGAAAACCATAATGCATGAAGGCAAAATTTTTTAGCAGTAAACACAAAGTGAGTAAACCACAGCATAGTAGAGAAGCACAAGGGAAGATGGAGTTTCCGACCTGACGAAGACAAGTCATCTTGTCGAAACGTTGGCACCAGCGACATTCCCTGCTCATCGTTTTTAGCGACCTGTTCAGCGATTTAAACTACAGCATGTTATGCATAACTGGAAGAGCTTTTTAAGGCTTGGACTGCCCTAACGCAACTAGCATGTCTTGCAAAAGGTAGTGAGGTCCATCTGCGGAGAACTCCAAGCTTCGGTCGGGAGGCTGTGGCACTAAAATAATATGTCTGTGATTGTAATGCTAGGTTGTTTGTCACGATAAACCCTTAGAGTTTCCTACTGAAATACTTGAAGGAAAACTGGCGCTTGTGTCGATGGGAGTTTCAAACAAGGCGGTTGAGCCAGCATGTGAATGATGGGTATATGTCGTGGATTTGCCTATAGTCTTCGTTCTTCTGGCTTCATATCGCTTTGCGACATCAAAGAAACTAGGTTGTTTGCGACAAAATATTGCACTAAAACGGAAGATTTTGGAATAACTATGTGCGTACGCAAGTACTTGTTGCTTTTTCGCGCTTAGAAAAATACCGAACGCTCATATATTTATCAATATTGTGCGATATGGCAATGTTGCCTCCTCTGCTTGCGCGCAGATTTAGCAGCGTCCATACTTAAGTTCCAGATGTAGTTGTGTTCGAACTTAAAGATTTTTGCTCTTGTTAAGTGACGTGCTGATACTTTCAAGTATGTAAAAGGTAGATGTGTCTTCTCAATATAAAAAACTGGCTTTCGCTCACTTCTATTAGTGCAGGGCAAGTACTCCACTGAATTATTACAAATTATATGCCCATCGCTTGGTGGTTGGTTTTGTGAAAAAAACGTGGTGTTAAACAGCCGTGCCGTTAAACTCCATCGGAAATTACGCGTGAGCTTTGATCTGAGCTGACTTTTGGAGCGTCGTCCCCAGGCGCGCCTGCCTATCGTCCACAGGGCGTCTACTACGTGCGATAACTGCGCTCCTGCTTGGCGCGTTCGGTCGACCTTGAATTAATCAGACAGCGGAATTGAAATGTCGTAGTACAAGACATACAAACAGCCTTCTGACAAGGAATGTATGTCAGCCGTGAAAGCGACCCTACGGTTACAGATTCTATCGCATCTGATACAGAAGAAAAGAAAGAAAAACAGCAATCTCGCATCGCCAAGGTTCGCGAGATGTAGCGCGAATATTTGTAAAGTTGGGTAAAATACCGATGCAGATAATATGTGTAGTCATCCATCAACAAACACAACAATGAAACGCAGCATGGCGCCTCATCATTGCAGACGAGTTTGGTATATGCGACAGTCTGATGATCTCTAGCAGTAAAGCCAGTAAAGCGTACACTGCAGCTGCTGGCTTCGTCTCGTAATGAAAAAGTGTAGTAGCGTCACTCGCGTCACTAAAGTTATGAAACAGGAATAAACAAATCCACCAGAACGTTTCAAGCCGCAGGCACGAAGACTAGACGAATCCATCTCATACCCATCATTCCCATGGCAGCTGCACGATCGCAGCGCCAGTTTTACCTCTAGTATTTTAGTAGGAAACTCTATGGATAAACCTAAGTAAACCTATAGACCTGTTCCATGTTAGAATGCAGTGGTAGGCACCGGCGATTCATCCAGGCGCTTGTAGCGATGTCAAGGTGCGGAGGCTCCGCCCATCGCTCGTCGCAGCCCTGCATGGTCGTGCCACTTCCGCCGGAGTAGCGCATGCGAATGCTGCCACCGAGCACCGCACGTGGGAGCGCCTTTCGTGCTTACAAGAAAGTTCGCAACGTGCGGCCGTGAGAGAAGTTCCAGTAGGCCTGTGGAAAGTACTCAATGAACACATAGAGAGGTACATCGATGCACAGCTACGACAGGCTGTGAGAGATTAACTGAAACAAGCATGTTACCACCATGCATGTGAATGACTCGCGAGCTATCATGTCGACGTCGCTCTATTCTAGATCTAAAGTGTACGTTGTAATTAAGTAACTAGCGCAAGGATGAACCGTCCAGTACAGCTATACTTGCTTGAAGGCCACTTGAAAATGCCTGAGCTGAAAATACTGTTATGAGTCTGTACAATAAACCCTCGCGCTCAAAAAAAAAAAAGAAAGAAAGAAAAGAAAGAAGTATGGGATTAGTTCCTCAAGCGTACGAAAAGTGCGATGTTTGTGGTGCCTATAGAAATACGATTGTGTTAAATAAATAAATAAATAAAAAGTACACCATCTCCCCGAAGGGGACCATGGGGTGATGCGGAGCATCGCTGGGAGCTTCAACGGTGCATTTAACGGCGGTGTTTACAGGTTTGCAGCGTTTTCGGTGTTACCCTTGCGATGAACCTTTTGGTGAACCTTGCGTGTTATTGCGTTGTTAACTTTGTTCGCTACCACGCATCGCGTGACCGTTGTCAGAGTGTGGGTTGATGCTGATGCGTAGTTGCGTCAACCCACTCGCTGACGGAACTGTTGCGTCCATCACACAACACCAACTAATTCTTCCATCGGAGAAGGAAGAGATAGAAGCTAGAGCACTGCACGGGCCGACTTTTTCCGGCCCGGGCCCGGCCCGGCCCGAAAGCGCCCTGCTCCGGCCCGCCCGAGCCCGGCCCGGTGTTCTTAAATACGGCCCGCACCCGGCCCGGCCCGAAAGGTTGGGGCCCGGCCCGACCCGGCCCGGCCCGGCCCAATTCAACCAAGTATTCCTTGAGCATAAACGAGGCACTGTGCAATGTTCCCTTATAGTGAAGGCCGCACTCAAGATAGTTTCTGGAGAGTTGTGAGAACTTATCACAGTGTCACGATTTGCACTGGTACTGTGTTTACCTTCAGTTAATTACGCCCGTAACACTTCTGAGAAGGAATTGTAGAGGGATATATGAGGAGGCATAGCTGGCTGTCTTATGCACGCAGTGCTAACCGTGCAATGTTCCTATCAAGTTCACTTCAAAGAACGACTATAATACACAACGCCCACATAAAGTAGAAAAACGGCGGACATTTATAATTGAGTTTACATTAATCTGGGACTATTGAGGAAATAGCGCAGAACTTATCCTGCAAACTTCGTTTATTGCACAATGCAACGAGAGAGAGAGAGAAAAAAAAAACGCGCTCTAACTACACCTGGGAGGATTCGCCAGGCCGAGTAGTGTTATTAAAGCTGTCGTTTCGACTCCTCGGTAGGCAAAAGTCTCCAACGTACGCTACATTTTCGTGCTAAAAAGGAGGGAGTCCTCTCCCGCAACATTGTTTGCCGGGTCACCGCCACCGCAGTGCCATAGAGATCTGTCAAAGCAAGCCACATACGTTAGCGAGCCAGATACACTGAAAGCAAAAGTTGCCCGATATTTGGGTTTTTGCGGCTCATGAGCCTTAAAAACTCCCTTGTTTTAAAAATTGCTACGTCTTGTTGAGGTAAAAGGAGCATATGACATAGTTTTACTACCACCTGTTAGAAAGGTAGTGAAAGGACGTTATTACCCTATTTTACTACGTAAGGGGTTTTGTGTCACGTGATAAAAAAACCCCAGTCTAGAGTTTAAAGCCACGTGATCAAAAACTACGTACTACGTCACGTGGTAAAAAACTCCAAACTGCCGTGGCGCAGGGCTGGAGGCCGTCATAGCCCTCGAATGACTATTTAGGCCTAGCCACATGGTACGCGTTTGCAAGCAACTGTTCGTCAAAAGCGTCGGTCGCGGAAGAGGGGACGCGACGTCTCGGGGCGTGAGTGTGAACGGCGTGAGTGGGATCAGCGCGTACGCGTATCGGCGCACGCGCCAATACGCGTACGCCGGCGTCCGTCAACCAGAACGTGATACCGAGACATCTCCGGCAGCTATGCCTAGTGACCGTCGTTTCGAAGGCACCGCCGAGTTCTGGGAAAGCACGGAAACTACGGTCGCAAACGCTGCTGACTGACCGCATCGTCAACCAGTACAACGACACGGCGAAATATTCCGAGTGTTACCAGTGCGGCGTGGTTTTGTGCTGAGTTCGAGCCATGCCGTCGGTCTTGGTGGACGGCGGCCAAGTGAAAACGCACTTTCGAGTATCTCTGCTCCCGCGCTTGTGCCTGTGTTTGTTGCGCTCTCAACGAGTGAAAACGTGCTTCCAATGTTATAAGTTCGAAGGGTGAGTCCTCGTTTACTGCTCAATAAATTGAGTGATGTCTGCATTTTGCGTAGGCCTAGTGTTTACCCAGCCACAGTAAACCTCGAATGAGCTTTAAAAATAACCCCCAAAAAAGAAAGCCGAGAAAACATTGTTTAGGCAGTAAAAAATTACTTCGCGTATAGTCGCTGAAAACCTCCAGGTGGTAAATAATTACTGTTGTTTCTACGTTCAAAAACCCGGTTAGCATGAGAGTAAATTTTTACCTTGACTGTTACGTAGTAAAAAAAAAAACCAGAAAACGTAGTGCGCTAGAGGAGAAGCTGTTTACTCCCGTTCCTGGTTATTTTTGTTTAGTGTGTACCGTCCTCGATGTTCGATTTAGATGCCTATCTCGTCGCCTTTGTGTGACTGTCCTCGGTCTTTGAAAGTGTTACACTGTAAATCAAGACCGGACTAAGGGCTTCCGAAATAACTGCTTATTAGAGAGCCGAACTGAACTAGCCGGTGGCTTTTTAAGCGCTCCCCGTCGAACGCGGCGGGTCAGGTGTCCGGAGCGCGATCCCACGCAATGACTGGAATCGGGAGATTGGGTTGCCGCCTGAGGGCCGGAGGCCTCCGTGCGAACAAGGGAGCGAAGTCTGGCTGTCTGTGGCTCGCAGTCGTGGTTGCAGTCTTCCAGATAGCGGCTGTGACGGTGGAGACGATGTGCGCCAGAAAGGAAAAAGCGGTGACTAAGGTGGGCAGGAAAAGGTGGAAGACAGAGAAAAAATTAAACTTCTGAAAGGGGTAGTGCCCACGTGGAAGGATATTTCGCGCGGATCAAGCATATTCTATTGCTTTGCTATAGGCTTCATTTCAGAAGGCGTCAACTGTTCAGTCAACAAAATAAGTTATGTGTTCCATCATGTGAATGAACTTGGGCCCTTCTGCTTTTGTTTCAACATGTAGGGTGTTAAGCATCTCAAGTGCGGCACAGAATACTCAGTCTATGTCTCTGTATATAGCTTCCGCAAAACCTCTATCACCCACTATAATCATCTGATGTTAGCGCACGCACCGAGCCATATACGTGCGCCGCGATTTTGGATCGTGGTACATTTAACACGCGACGGTGATACCGCAGCCAATAAATGTCAACAAAAAAGTAGCGTACATGTCGCACACCGACTTAGCGAATCCGCCTTACAAATTCTACTCGTGCTGGGGAAACCTTACCTGCTTACCACAAACATTGACGTCATTGACGCTTTGGTCAACGGAGCAGTGGGAACTCTACGAATGGGAACCGCTGGGTGCCCGTGCTGCGCACGTCCCGAGGTTTCACAGCAGCGGAGCTGCCATACATTGTTTTGACAAGAGGAGGGGCTCATGTCTCCCGTTTTGATGTGTGTTACTTAACCGCTAAAATCTAAAGGCGGCAGAAGTTCGAGGGAAGATGGAACCTTGAAGGGATGAAAAATTCGTCCACACGGGGTGTCGTTGGACCCCTTAGATATTTATGCGGTAAAGGGCGCCAATACACCCGCCTGTTACAAAGGGTACAGCTGTAAATCATCTTGATTATCACCTTCCTTACGTGCTTGCTCACTTCTTTCTCGGAAGCGCCTCCACGTTTTTGAACGCCATGAGAACACTTGTGCTCGGACGAATGAGAAAACTTATGAATTACTGACGAAGTGTGACGAAGACGAAGTGGCCGTGAGAATAAGGAAAAACATAGTCGATATGATGAGCATCCCAGTCAAATGCTAGTTCTCATTTGCTAATTGCCAAATCATAAATATTTGCAACTGCCTTGCTAGCACAAAAATCAGCAACATCTGCGTGGATCGGCGAGCCTGTGACAAGAGTCACGATCGCTTCTTGCGCTTAAACTGCAGGAAAACCATCTCCTCAGGTATTAATGGCTCACGAGTCGCGTTGACCAGTACACAGTCACGAAGGTGGAAGCAGGAAAGAGCAGGAAAGAGGTAGCTTCAGGAAAGAGGTAGCTGCTGCTGCTGCTGCTGCTGCTGCTGATGATGATGATGATGCGTTAGTCCAGGTAGCAGCCTGGACACACAACGCCATCTATTGAGCCATTCATAAACTAAACTAGAGGTGGCTACATACATACATACAGAGGAGGGACAGACCCACACCCTAAGGAGCTTCGCCCCTAAAATGTTTGCAGGTCAGCTGCCCCTGATCCCCAGTTGCGGAGCCTCTGATGGAAGCATTTCTCGGGTGTTCATTAAGCGAGTGCTCCACCGCGCGTATGTCGAGCGCTACACCTCCGGAATGGCCCGCCAAGCGTTCGCCACTTGTTTTCGTGCCGTTTCGCCTTGGAAAAGTGTCGCGTGAGCAAAACGGAAAACGAAAATTGCAAACGACGCACAGCAGCAGCTCTATTAGGGCGGAATGTCAGTTAAGAGGGCGTCGACATTCGAAACATCGCTATAGTAAAATGAAATGGAAGTCCGCACGTTTTGAAATAGCAGACCAAGAAGGAAAAAAAAAAAGACTGGAAGTGCTGGGTATCGATCCCAGGACCTCTCGCATGCAAAGCGAGCGCTCTACCATCTGAGCTACACCCCCCGGCAAAGAACTTTGTGAATTGGAGATCCCTTAGGGACGAAGCTTCTTAGGCTCGAGGCTTGCCTCCTGTTCTGTGTCGTAGCCACGCTCGCGCTCGCTCTCGGCGCGTGCCTCAGGCGCGCGATCTCTCTCTCTCTCTTCGACAGCGGCCGTCATGAGTGCAGTCATACAGTTTGTGTTCATGTGTGGGCCGACCACAGAGGCCGTGCACCAAGAGAGTTCGTGAGAAAGACCGAATGGCGCGCGCTGCCTATGGAAGCGCTTCTTTCTTTGAAGAAGGCTTTACCAGCTCGCAAGTAACGAGTACGCGCCCTCGCCTTCGAGAGACAACGCTGACGCAGGCAGCATCTGCTAGCGAGTTTCTTGATTGAAAAAAGCGACTGCTCGCGCGGCACAACGTTTCACGAGCCACACCATATAGGCACTGCATCTTGACCTGCAATGCAGTGCCGGCGGGAGATTTCTCTTGTGCGTAGTTTAACTATAAGAATTCGCAGCATGGGCTTTAACAAAATTGATCTGGAACGCGGCACCATGTGCGACGTGGAATCGCAGGAATCTGATAAAGACCAGGAGCATAAATGACAACACGTGTGTAAATATATACACGCGTTGTCACTGATTTACATCCATGTCTGGACAATGTGACGGATGATTTACGGTAACACAGAACAATCCCCCGCTTCGCCCACTCGTCATGGTTCACTTCGTGGAGACGCGCGGAGATTTTTTTTTTTCAAACGGGTTAATAAGATCTAACAAATTATAAAAGGATTAGATATCTTTCTCACTGTTTTGCTTTCCATACCAAACGCCGTCTTAGGGGAAGCTTTTCCAGCTAATGTTCGTTCAGCCCAAGCTCTCAACATCGCAATTTGTTCACGCATGGCGGCTTGATTGTTTACGAAAGGACAGAAAGTTGAGCGAGTTGGTAAGGGTCCATAGTCAAAGGAAGAGACGTGCAAGACACGGACACAAGGGGAGAAGTGAACAACACGAATGCTGACTATCAACTGAAGCAGAGCACAGAGGCGAAAAATAAGGAAGACACACAGCTTCTCTGCGCATGCTCGGAATGGTAGCGCCACCTGTCAAACGGTTACACGTGCCGGTCTACGCGATAGACAACTGCTAAGGCATTCTATCTCCTCTTTGTTTAAGCTAATCGACGGCTGACTCACACACGCACTTCCACTAATACTGATATGCCAGGCCTCGACCAACAAACGCGTCTCTGTCACCAAACCTGTGCTATGATGTACGGGACGCGATCGCCGGAAATAATTCCAAGAACCAAGGCTTAGGTTCCCCGAAGAATATCTCACGAAAGCTTGGACATTAAGGTTTTTGGTCCTCTTCAGCACACTAGCAAAACGCCAGCAGTGGTTCAAAGACCGAGTCAGAGCCAAGGGTGATCAAACAAAACAAATATATTCTCATCAAATAGGCAGTTACTCAAAACGTACGCAAGCACGGCTTTTACATACTCAAACACAGATGGGTTACAAAGTTACACAAAGCCAATCAACACGAACAAGCTCATGCACTGCAACAAAGAACAAAACACAAAAGAGTCCTATTCACCAAGTTACTCGGGCGTCTTCTCAGTTCGAAGCTTGCAGGTGGCTTGTCAGCTGGCTCGTGGAACGGAGTCTGAGTCACGCACTACTTCTTGCTTCTTCTTTTTAGTTGCAACTCTTCTACTCTCTCCCTCCGCGGCCGATGTCCGACTGCTTATATAGCCCTGGGAAGCCACGCTAGAAAGTTCTACGGGCCTACGTGACTCGAAGCACACACAAGGTTGGGAACCTTCTCGCCCATTCTAGGTCCTTCGTCGTTGGGGCGGCGCCTCTTTCTCTCTCTCACTGCGCGAGGAGCGTCGCTGTGTACTCTCCGCCTCATCACCCTCCTTACGTCTGTCCCGCGCGCGCGCTCGCCGCGATAAGAGAGATTCCACAATGTTCTCGCCTTTTGGAGACGCGGCGTGGCCTTGGGCGCCCCTTCCGTGCGTGCCGCTTTTCTTGTTGTTTTAAACATTCCCTCTAGTTCGACGCCGGGTTTCTCGTCGAAACAGGCACTATTTTGTGACAGTCTCTTCATTCTTATGTCTGCACAGGATCTCGGTTTCGAAAGTAGTAAAAAACGGAATAGCCTTGTCCTGTTTAAAATCAGCCCTATCCAAGTCGTGCGTGCACCGTTTGACCATTAGCTTTAATGCGTAGGTCGAGCGCCTCTTAGATGCAGTTTACCCTAGACTAGCTATAGCCACAGTAGCTGAGCGTCTGAAGAAGTCGATTTCGACCGGAACGAAAGCTGTAGCAGAGAGTAACATTAACAAGAAAAGTGTCGTGAGTGTTCCGTATATCGACGCAGTTTCGCACAGGCTTAAGAAAGTGGGAAGTAGATTTGGGGTTAATATTGTGTTTACGGCTCCCAATAAGTTAGGTAGGGTTTGTGCTGCGTGCATAGAAGAAATGAGCTGATGGAAGGAAAGAAGCGAACGGATATCTGTCACGTTAAGCAGATAGCCAAGAACAAGAGCATGGGTGTGGTTTATAAGATTCCTTTTAGCTGCGGACGTTTTTATGTAGGGCAAACTGCGCGTTGTATTAATCAAAGATTAATTGAACATAGAAGGTCGCTATCAGGTGGAACGCCATCTAATCTATCTTTGCACTGCCAGGTCTGTCTGCACGCCCGAGTTAGACGAAACCGAGATCCTGTACAGACATAAGAATGAAGAGACGCATTTATTGGTCGAGGCCTGGCATATCAGTATTAGTGGAAGTGCGTGTGTGAGTCAGCCGTCGATTAGCTTAAACAAAGAGGAGATAGAATGCCTTAGCAGTTGTCTATCGCGTAGACCGGCACGTGTAACCGTTTGACAGGTAGCGCTCTACCATTCCGAGCATGCGCAGATAAGCTGTGTGTCTTCCTTCTTTTTCGCCTCTGTGCTCTGTTTCAATTGATAGTCAGCGTTCGTGTTGTTCACTTCTCCCCTTGTGTCCGTGTCTTGCACGCCTCTTCCTTTGAATAATTGTTTACATTTGCCCACCATCCACTTGTAACGAAAGGTAAGCTTTTTTTCAAGGACTCGAGAACTATTTTAAAACCGAAAGATACACAATACTACTGGGCGATTTCAATTGTGTCTTGTCGGCGTACAATAAAACTAGTGCTAGTTCATGCAGGGATATCAGTACGGAAAATCTGCAGCAAATGATACGTGAACATTTCCCCGAAGATGTAGGAGAATGCGTGGAATCTGATTCGTCTGTACGGTACCCGTCTTTTTAAGGATCAAGCCACGCACGGCTAGATCGGGCTTATACAGGGTGTTTTTTTTTAGTTGCTACACATTTTTTGAATTAGAAAAACATAAATCGCGGGAATGTCTTGTGTTCCATTCGAGTATACGGATTGGCGGCCCCTACATACAGACTAATTTACGCACTTATATGCATAATTAGCGAAATTACATTAAATAACTTTTGAATTATCAGTATTTGGTGGCTACAGCAATGGAGTACTTTGGAGCCCGTCCTAGACACTACCTATCCCAACGATGAAATTTTGAATAGCGGAGTGCATGTCGGAGCCTGCCACGCGAACAATTAGTTCCCCGTGGCAGGCTCCTAGAAACCGAAAGTGGCCGAAAAAAAAGCGTTTGTAACGTCGATGTCCCCGCCCCACTGCTTTCGTCACTCGCCACTCACCCGTGGTCGTCGCTGCTCCAGCCGCTCCGGGCGCGGAAGCAGCATGCGTTATCTCCTTGTTATCTGCGGCGTCGGGCGCCGTGGGCGAGTGACGAAATCCAGGGAGGCGGCGACATCGACGTGACAATTAAACGCTCTTTTTCCGGCCAGTTTCGGTTTCATTGAGCCTACCACGGGGAACTAATTGTTCGCGTAGCTCCGACATTTACTCCACTATTCAAAATTTGATCGTCGGGTTTAGTAGTGTCGAGGACGGGCTCCAAAGTATTCATTTTTTGCAGCCACTAATTACTGATAATTCACAATCAGAATCAATTTTATTATTACAAGTTGGGTAAAGCTACAGGCATTTTGTATACAGAAGGAGGTCCCATAGTCAAGAGACTGCATCGGGACCTCCTGTACAAAAACAAATGAGGTAGTAGGCAATTCACAGCAACAGTGGCGAAAGATAGTAGTGAAGTGAAAAACATAAAAGGAAAATATACAAGTGATCACATTAAATAGCAAAGTTTTAACATGTCACTAAAAATAAGATACAAAAAAACAAGGGTACAACAGTTCAATAACCTTAATCCAAGATGCACTGATCAACAAAGCACACAAGGAAAAAGAAATAACTCTTCTGGTTAGTCTGCGTGAAGTAAGTACATTTTTAGCTCTTTCTTAAATTTATATAATGATCTTGTATTTTTCATGATGAGTGGAAGAGTGTTCAATAAGGAAATGGAAGTGAATGTTACAGTTTGCTTACCATAATTAGTACGAATTCTGGGCAAAAGAAAATTGTTGTTTAATGCGAATCGGGTAGTACTATAAATCGTAAAAAGTTAATTAGCGTAATTTCGCAAATTATGCGCACAAGTGCGGAAATTGTTTTGTATGTAGAGACCGCCAACACGTACACAAGACATTCTCGCGATTTATGTTTTTTCTAATTTAAAAAATTTGTTGCAACTAAAAAAAAGCCCTGTATATCGGCGGAACTGCTATAGCCTTGTGTCACGAGTATCGCGTAGTACCCATTTCCTTTACTCAGGAGAGCCTTGTTAACTTTGGTCTTGGTAAAAGAAAAGAAGAAAGTTTAACTGGGAAAGTTGGAAATTTATGGACAAACTACCATACGATAGGATTTTCTCGGACGCTGTTAATGAAGCGGTCAAAAAATTCCTAAAAAAAACGAGAGGTCTCTGGCACAACAACGGGAACATTTCAAGAGAGAAGTATAACGTGCTTGTAAAATACAGCACGAAAATTTGATAGTCAAAGCAACTCTCAAAGCGAGCTTGGGCATTTCATTCACAGAGGAATCCGAGCAACCGGGGATCTTCAAGGACGACACTCTAGCTTTGAAGCTAAAACTTGAAGCAATCGACGAGAATAGGTATCGAGGAGCGATGTTGAGAGCAAGGCCTGAACGAACATAAGCTGGGAAAGCTTCCACTAAGACGACGTTTGTTATGGAAAACAAAACAGCTCGATGTCAACTAAATTTCAGAAATAGAGTGGAATGAAATTAATTGTACAGACAAGGAGGACATTCAACAAGCCTTTAAGGAATATTATAGTAACCCATTAACCACAGTCCAGGCAACGTTGAGGCCTTGAAAAAAGAATTTTTACGTGCTATGCAACGAATAGATGACCACTCTCAAAAGCTTTTGGAGGTACCGAACTCAGCTGAAGAAGTTCAATGTGCAGTCGAAAGGCTAAACTACAACAAGTCGCCTGTGCCGCATGGCCTGACAGCAGCGTTTTATAAAGCAATAACACGGAGTGCTGTTATGTCCTTAGCAGCGTTATTTAATAAAGCTTAAGACCTCAAACTTCTCCCACCGTCGTTCGCAACCTCGCATACTGTATTGATCCCGAAAACAAAGGATTCCAGACTCCTAAACGAGGTTTCTTCCTACAGACCGTACTACAATCACTGTATCGTTACGAGGTACACCGTAGTTCGGGAGTGTACAATAATTTTTACGGCATTGGGGTTCTTTAACGCGCGCTTCAATTTTAGCACACTTTGTCCTTGCGGTTCGTCTTCATCGAATTGCGGCCGTCGCGGTGGGGTATCCAACCCATGTATACATGAGTTCATGAGAAAGACACCTTGCCTGCATGCTATGCTACCTTAGTGGAGAACATATAAGAATGCGTGTGTTGATTCGAGGCCACCTTTTTACTTGGGAACATGATAGAGCTGCAGTCGAATGCCATTAAACGGTGCAAATGGGTACAACTAACTGCCTACTCTATTGCACTTCGTGAGATTCTTGCTGCCCAGCTTACTCCGAAAAGCCGGTCGCTCGATTCTGTGATATTCTCGAATCTGGACTGACAGTGAGAAATATATGTGATCCTTTTATAATTTCTTAGATCTTATTAACTCGTCTGAAAAATAAAAAAATAAAAATAACTCCGCGCATCTCCACGAAGTGAACCATGACGAGTGGGCGAAGCTGGGGATCGTTCTTTGTTACCATAAATCACTGCCGCTGTCGAAGACACAGAGAAAGCGAGATCGCGCGCCGGGAGCGAGCGCGAGCGGCAGACAAGCCTCGCCCCTAAGTAGCTTCGCCCTTCCAAATGCTCTCCAATTCACCACTTCCTTTGTCAGGGGGTGTAGCTCAGATGGTAGAGCGCTCGCTTTGCATGCGAGAGGTCCTGGGATCGATACCCGGCACTTCCAGTCATCTTTTTTTTTTCCCTTTTGGTCTGCTATTTCAAAACGTGCCCACTTCCTTTTTATTTTCCTCTCGCGATGTTTCGAATATCGACGACCTCTTAACAGACATTCCGCCCTAATAGAGCTGCTGCTGTGCGACGTGTCTTTTGCGAATTTCGTTTTCCGTTGAGCTCACGCGACACTTTTCCAAGGCGAAACGGCACGAAAACATGTTGCGAACGCAGGGCGAGCCGTCCGGGAGGTGTAGCGCTCTACATTCGCGCGGTGGAGCACTCGCTTAATGAACACCCGAGATATTTCAACAGAGGCTCCGGAACTGGGGATCAGGGGCAGTTGACCTGCAAACATTTTTCATTCAGCCGCCCCTCCTTTTCCCCCTTGCACTTTCCGACCATTTAACACAAATCAAAATTTTGACAATAGGTGTAGTTAAATCATCAAGTTCTTGGCTCTGTTGTCTACCGCTTTCGAAAAAGTCGATGATTCAGAGGAGATAGTACTGGAAGAATCGTCGGTTAACAAGCCAAAAAGCAAGGCACGCCACCGAAGATGCCAGCAAGCAAGCACTTCTCCGATCTCAACTTGGGGAACATGCACAAAAAATGCTTGAATATTGACTTACTCACTGAGAGGGAATTGCAACACATCAATAGATACGAAATATTTCCCTCATGCCACCGTATTTCCCTACAAAATAATACAGAAGCCAGGCAATAACCGGTCGTTCCAAACTACCTCATAATGATACAAGAAAACCGGCCACATTTCTTGCAAATGCGGAAGATCTGCCCAAAAGATCCATGAACAGCCCGCACACTCTCCCCTAACAAGAAAGACCACTCGTGACATGCAAATTTCCGAATGACGTAGAACACAAATCTGCAATGACCAAATACCAGGGCAGACACACAGCCCCTGCGAAATTCGTAAGTTCGAGCGGATCGGAGAGACTAAGCTACATGTTCACACTGCATGGAATGTCACATACACTAAAAACGTACAATGAACATCCTTTCTTCGGGAAGCACATTGCAGAGTTCATGAAATCCTGTGGAACACATCGTCAGCGTATCACTGCCCAGTGGCGTCAAGCTAGCCGAGAGGTCGGAAGGCTCATGAAAAACGTGAAAAAGCTGGTGAAGAGCGCTTGAACAATCGCCCCGTAGTCCATGAGCGAGCTTACAAGGCTGTTCCCTATACGGTAACAAGAGTGCAGGCGACGGTAGTAACTACACAGCGCGACGGCAGGAATGTTCTCAAAAATGCGTCATTCTTGAAATGTATCAAATGAAGGCAACAATGTAGTCCCTTGTCTGAATATTGCGGTGAGTGTATCACCATAACGAGTGCAAGACAGGGCAACAGCATGCAACCCCTCTCTTCCTAAAGGCCAGCATGACCTTAGCCGAATGACAATCCCAGACCGTCATGTCCGTAAGGCGAAATCAAAGGTCTTTTCAGATTTCGTCCTCGATTAAGTGCCGACTAAACGAAGGCCCAGGGGGATATTGGCCGCGAGGCCCACCACTGCTGTGGTCGGCGCTCCGGTCGTTTTGACGTGATAGGTAGGATGCCCCTTCCTACCTTGCTCGTTGCGCGGCGTAGCTTCCTTGTAAAACGTTACGTGTGGGTCAAATCGAGCATTCGAAATCTTTTGTCGTCCTAATGATCAGCATGGAACTTTCGCTTCTGGGAATGTCAAGTTTATTATCGGTATACAGAGCAGTGTTCGACCATCTTTCGCCAAGTGGTAGCATAAAAAAAAATATTGTGTAAAGCCTAAAATTTCATGACGTGCCTGTTTTCATTCGTGATTTTCTCATCCCTACGTCTGAAAAGTTATGTGGTTATATGAAGGACGTAATCTTTTCATATACATTCGCTTTTCAACAAATTAGCACACCGTTCTCATTGTTTATTTAATTCTGGCTCCATCATTTTTTTCACTAAAACTAAGTAATATTTCTGCCTGCGCGACTCTGGCGTGCCCTAATCGCATGTACAGAACGAGCTCGTGCAAATCCTTGCTGGTGATAGCTGAAGTTTTTAAAAGTGCTGCCAAATTAGCCTCCTCATGTTAATTGTCGCTTCGTTTTACACCAAACCAATTGACGTGCTTGGGCACGTAAACAAAACTTCCTTCAGAAAGCAGCCGCGAATTCTCGGACTGTTTGTAATAAAGTTCTTGATGCTGGAGAATGGCAGGCTAACTGTAAGCGAACAAAAGAAGAAAATAATAGGCCAGGTTTGCATTGAGACGCGCATGGCTTGACACATGCACCGCAGCTCGTCGATTTGAAGTTGGACATGGTTCTTACATGGCCTTGCTAAGTCTCACTTCGCAACCAATTTAGCCATAGCGCAGTCAGGCTTGCCTCAATCAGTCTCAACTTAATTAATATTGCATTAATTACAATTGGCTTAATTACACCAGTCAACTTTATAATACATATCTTCGTTAGTATTAGCCTCAGTCTTGGTCTAATCAGGCATGACTTAATCAGTCCCCCTAACTAGGTTCGGTTTAGTTTTATTTGAAATAGGCTTATGTAATTAGTAATAAGGTAGTTAGGCAGTTTAATTATTATTCGCCTCATTGGCATTAGGATTATTAGGCTTGGGTTAATTAGAATTATCTTAAATATGTGTGGCTTAATTAATGGTATGTTAATTAGGATTTCATTAGTTTAATAAGACCGGTATTATTACATTTATCTTAATTGCGCTAGGCCCCCGCCACGGTGGTCTAGTGGCTAAGGTACTCGGCTGCTGATCCGAGGGTCGCGGGATCGAATCCCGGCCGCGGCGGCTGCATTTCGATGGAGGCGAAATGTTGAGGCCCGTGTGCTGTGCGATGTCAGTGCACGTTAAAGAACCCCAGGTGGTCTAAATTTCCGGAGCCCTCCACTGCGGCGTCTCTCATAATCAGAACTGGTTTTGGGACGTAAAACCCCACAAAACAACAACAACATTAATTGCGCTAGTTTGAGTAGCATAAGCTTCAGTAGGCTTGGCTTCATTAGTATTAGTTTAATGAGGCTAGTTCAAATCAGTCTTAGCTTAATTAGCCCCAAATATGCTAGCTTATTTGGCTATACAACGAGCTGATGCAAAAAGTAAACCTATCTACCGTAAGGAAAACTGCGGCGATTGCTAAGCCAGCACTCCTGAGCATGCTTGATAACGCGCCAGTCTGCCGATCATTCCCATATGCTGTCGACAGTGCAAGCGGGCCGCTTGCGCGGTGGTATTCTGCATCCTGATTCAGTGGAACATTTTCTTCGCTGTTTCACGATCACTTGCATTCGTTCAACGCAGGACATGTGAAATGTGACGTCAAAAATATTTCATAATGAATCATCAGTGTGTCTAGCAGTTGCATAGTCTCATATGGGCGTTGGCTATGGCTCATGATAGTAGCAACTCCTTACCTGGTACTGTCACCAGGGGCACGAAATCTTCGTATGCGTACCCCGATTATCGGTTCACTAAAATGCTTTTTTGGAGGACGGTCATCAGGCAGGGGGGAAGCGCTCGCGGTGCCCATAACAAAAAGACCCGCGGTGGCATACACGCAGGAAATGTGGAGTTGTAGCAGACGACAAAACCCGGCATCCTATGAGTGACGTCAGAGCGTAGGTGGCGCGACACTATGTCCTCGAGGCCAATAGTATGGCCAGACGGTAAGCTGTGCACCGGGCTATGCGGAAGAAGCCCGGCGCAGCGACTCGGGTGCACTGAGAGAAGACCCGGGCGAGCACGGGGATAGACGGACGTAAATAAGCTGACTTTTCGGTTTCTATACGGCATCCAGTTCTTTTAGCCAGAATTAACACAACTCACGCACTGGGGGTTCACATTACACTGTGCACCTTAGTACAGGGGTGTTTTCGTACTTAGCGCCGATAGAAATGCGACCACCATGGCCGGGATTCGAACGCGAGTCGTAAGGCTTAGCAGTGCGACCACCATTGAGCTTGTGTTCAATTACAACATTGTTGCAGTGTAGAGCATGTAACAGCGTGGACACAGGAATCCTATGAACCATAGTCAGCAGACATCCCCGTAAACTCCATTCACAAATACAGTATCACTAGCATAGGAGTCGAGATTACCTCTTGTAGTATAAAGTGGAAGGGTTGTTTAACGGCGCTCTCAGGGTATATTTCTAATGGCGGTTTTCCTGATGCTGCGTGGTAGTTCTGAAATAAAAAAAAGAAAACTTAATAAATAATTTTGTATTTAATAATTTCTAGGGTTTTACTTCACAACACCACGATGCGATTATTTGAGACACGGTGCAGGAGCGCTCCGGAAGTTTCACAGTATACACGGACCTGAACATTTCACCTCCATCGCAGTGCATGGATACCAATTTGGGCTTGTTGGTTCATGCAACTAGTTAGTGAGTTGTCGTATCGTCACTTGTTGTATCGTTACTGCTTGTTCGTCTGATTAGATTGTACGTTAAGCAAAAACAAAAAAAAACTGCCGATCATCTATACACGTGGATTTGAGAGCATATGATTTGACCATCCTGGAAATAAACTTTCGTTGTTGGAAGTTGGCGCTCCTGTTCGTCTGTTTTTTTATCCCTTGTCCGTGTCGGTGTTCGCACTATGCTATAAATGAGATCACGATGCAGCCGCGGCGACCGGAATTCGATCCCGTGGCTTTCGGATCAGCAACCGAGTGGCATAGTCACTAGACCACAATGGAGAAGCAAACACAGCACATTGAAAATCATAATATATGAAGGGCAAATTTTTTAGCAGCAAATAGAAAGTGAGTGAACTATAGCATAGACAAGAAGCACAAGGGAAGATGGAGTTGCCGACCTGAAGAAGACAAGTCAACTTGTCGAAACGTTGGCACCAGCGACATTCCCTGCTCATCGATTTTACCGACCTGTTCAGCGATTTAAACTACAGCACGTTATGCATAACTGGAAAAGCCTTGTAAGGCTTGGACTGCCCTAACGAAACTATCACGTGTTTCCCGAGGTACTGAGATCTATCTGCGGTGAACTGCAGGTTTCGGTCGAGAGGCTGTAGCACAAAAATAATATGTCTGTGATTGTAATGCCAGGTTGTTTGTCATGATAAACGCTCAGAGTTTCTTACTGAAATTAGAGGGAAACCTGGCGCTATTGTCTATGGGAGTTTCAAACAAGGCGGTTGAGCCAGCATGGAAATGATGGGTATGACATGGATTTGCCTAGTCATCGTTTTTCTGGCTTCATATCGCTTTGTGACTTCAAAGAAACTAGGTTCTTTGCGACAAAATATTGCACTAAAACGGAGGATATTGGAATAACTATGTGTGTGCGCTTGTACTAGTTGCTTTTTCGTGGTTATAAATGTACCGAACGCTTATAAATTTAGCAATATTGTGCGATATGGCAATGTGGCCTCCTCTGCTTGTGCCCAGATTTAGCAGCATCCATGCGGGTTTAAGTTCCAGATGTAGTTGTGTTCGAACTTAAAATAAAGATATTTGCTCTTCTTAAGTGTCGCGCTGATACCTTCAAGTATGTAAAAGGTAGATGTGTCTTCTCAATATAACAAACTGGCTTTCGCTCGGTTCTTTTAGTGCAGGGCAAGTACTCCACTGTATTTTTACAAATTATATGCATGGGTCAAGCCGCTGCGCGAGGCCGTAGCAGGAGCGCAGTATCGCCCATCGCTTGGTGGTGGGTTTTGTGAAAGAAACGTGGTGTTAACTAAGCAACCGTGCCGTTAAACTCCATCGGCAACTGCGCCTGAGCTGTGATCTCAGCTGGCTTTTTGAACGTCGTCCGCGGGCGCGTCTGCCTATCGTCCACTGGGCGTCTACTACGCGCTATAACTGCGCGCCTGCTTGGCGCGTTCGGTCGGCGTTGAAATAATCAAACAGCGGAATTGTAATGCCGTATTACAAGATATATGAACAGCCTTCTCACAAGGAATGTATGTCAGCCGTGAAAGCGCCCTACGGTTATAGATTATATCGCATCTAATACAAAAGAAAAGAAAAAAAGTAACAGCAAAACCGCATCGCTAAGTTTCGCGAGACGCAGCGCGAATATTTGTAAAGTTGGGTAAAATACCGATGCAAATAATATATGTTGTCATCCTTCAACAAACACAACAATGAAACGCAGCGCGGCGCCTCGTCATTGCAGACGGGTTTGGAATATGCGACAGTCAGATGATCTCTAGCAGTATAGCCAGTAAAGCATACACTACTGAGCCGCTGCCTTCGTCTCGTAATGAAAAAGCGTAGTAACGTCAGTCTCGTCACGGAAGTTAAAAAACAGGAATAAACAAATCCACCAGAACGTTCCACGCTCAAAGTACTCAATGAACACATAAAGGTACATCGACGCACAGCGACGACAGGCTGTGAGAGATTGAAAGAAGCATCTAACCACTTTGGAGGTGGATGATTCGTGAGCTATCATATCGACGTCGCTCTAGTCTAGATCAAACGTGTACGTTGTAATTAAGTAACTAGCGCAAGGATGAACCGTCTAGTGCAGTAGACTTGCTTAAACGCCACTTGAAAATGTCTCAGCAGAGAATACTTTTACGAGTCCGTACGCTAAATCCTTGCGCTCAAAAAGAAAAAAAAACACAAAGTATAGGATTAGTTCCTCAAGCGTACGAAAAGAGCGATATTTATGATGCCTATGTAAATACGATGGTGTTAAATAAATAAATAAATAAATAAATGAATAAATAAATAAATAAATAAATATTCAATCACGTGCCAAGGACAAGGCCTTGAATACTCACTGAAAAAGTGCGCGTGGCATGCGGCTGGCGAGTCTCCGCATACGCTCGAGCTGAGAGCGAGAAGGCGTAAAGCAACGAAACGACGCGACAAATTTCAAGCATATAGGTAATTCGTGCAGCCTGACAATCGTGAAAATCTACTGTGGAACGCAGTCGCTACAGCATTGTTTAAGGCACTTGTATTAGGTATGTCATCGCAGCAGCATGCAATTTGCAAAAGCATCATCGTAATCATGCATTTCGCACTCGGCGTGTGTGAATGAACCTGTTATAAAGGAGAAGCCGTCTAAGGCATCCATAACTTCCTCACCTCAATAAAAAATGGTGACTGCGATTAACTCTATACGTATGACAACTAACAGCATTAATGTACTGCGTGAGCGTTG
>JABSTT010002307.1:0-44052 GCA_013339685.2 Hyalomma asiaticum
TCGTGCGGATCGGATAACTATACATATTGAGTTATAAGCGAGTGATCGCCTCCTCTGCGACGACGCATCTCCTAATATCTTGGCTGGAAATATAGGACAAGTCACAAGAAGGGTTGAATTCGATCGCCGCTGATATTCTCGCTGTGCGACCGATACATATTTCTCCTCAATGATGTAGCACTCATGCCTATTAGTTTGTCGCCAAATTGTTGCAGCGCATATAATAATATCCCTGTTTATCGGCGCTTAATTAACCGCAACACTAGCAAGTGCATGTGCATACGCTGGCCCAGCTGTGCAGTGCTAGTGCACGCTTTCACTGCACGCTGTCCCAGTGTGCAGCGATAAAGTCAGTGTGACAGTGAAAACTCAGTGCGCGACAGCGAAAACGCAGTGCCGGCCAGTGCGCCACAGCGAAAATGCAGTGTCGCGCAGTGCGTACCAGCGAAAATACAGTGTCTACCAGTGCGTACAGTGAAAACGCAGTGTCGCCCCGTGCGTCCCAGCGCGTCGCAGCGGCTTTACAGCGAAAAACAGCGTCCCAAGTGTCGCCCAGTGCGCAAAAATGCACTGGGACACACTGTTTTTTCCGATAGGGTGGTTTTTTAAAGTGAGACAGATGCAATAAAAATACAGCCAGAGAACCTGTGGAATTAAATGTTGTTCATCTGGCGTGCCTGTACATGTTGATTAAACTGACTGGCACAGCCACTTCCCATGTACCTGTGCAAAGCTTCTACATACCAAAAGATGGTCCATCACGCAAAGCAGCGTGTTGAACTACGGGAGTCGAGATTTTCTACAAAAAAGTCTGAATCGAGTGCAAGGAACGCGCAGAAGCTCCAGTCACTCCCTCATTTTCCTTGCATTAAAGAAAATTGAGAGCACTGCGCACAACCTCACTCAAAGGCTGCGTCCCAGCGAATGACGCTATCTGCAGGCTGGAAAAAATTCGCACATTCGCACGAAGGTATAAGATCTGCTTTTTCGAGCGGTTGTTCCATAACCATCAGGTGTTCGCTAAAAAAATAAGGTCGGATAGTTTTCTAACAGACGTCGTACACTTGTGAGCAGTGTGAGAGTGAACACCGAATTCATGTCGCACAGCATTCAAAGAGACATTTTGGTGGTGCTTCGTGATCCACTGCAACGTCATTGCCAGGGTTGTTAATGATGGGGGTTTGTAGGTTCACAAGCCCACTGCAGACGACTAGCATCTTGTCAATTGTTGCACAATCCTTGTCGCTGGGTCTTTTAACAAAAGCTCACCGGCAACACACCTTGAAGAGATCTAAAGAGCTTTAGTCTCTGAATAGCTCTTTGGGCGGGGATTCGAACGCGAGAGAGCTTTCTTGACATTGTGACCTCTCCTCCAGAAAGCTGTGGACGTCTTTTTGTCAAGGAGAGCATCAGGATTGCCGCAGCTCGTGCGGCTAACATCTCCTCACACCGGAAAACTCTGTCGACCAGAAAGCAGTCTCCTTCTACCTTGTTGAGCACACCGCAATGCAAGGTGATTTCTTTATCAGACGCTCTTCCATCCCATGCCTTGGACACAAATGTTATAGAACCTGAAGGTGAAATCACAATAAGCACCTTGACAGTATTATGGTGCTTGTAGCTGGAGTATGTCTGACTGCGAGCCGTTAGAGAAGGTGGGCATTGAATAAATATTTCAGTACAGTCAATTAAACCTCTCAGGTTGTCATATAAGGTATCTTCAAAAGCTGGCAGCCGATGAGATTGCAGTGCTCGTCGGGATGGCCATATGATCAGTTTCGTAAGGTTCTTGGCTAAAACATCCAGCCACGAGTGGAAGATGCTGCTGACGGAACCTGCTGAAATTCCGAACCGGTATGCAAGGTCATTTGTGACAAGTCCAAGCCGCAGCCTCATGAGCACCAGAAGCAGCTGCTGCTCTGCATCCAGGCATGTCCTCTGTGGTATGCCCAAATAGACAACACAAGCTGCAATAGAGCCCTGAAGACTGTTGCAGATACAAGCCCTGTGTAAAACTTCAACGTTTTATCAGACTTCATCACCAAGGTTCTTGTGATTTCTGAAAGGGCCACTTGTTCCTCAGCAGATTTTTTTTCAGCAGGTTTAGAGCTGTGTTCCATGTCTGCGAGGCGTTGTTTCATTGCCGCATTTTCTCGCAGCAAAAAATCAATGTCCTTTGTGGTGAGTTCGGTTTGTGTTTCACCATCACACACCGCCGCACGGTCACAGAGGCCTGAAGAGTCACCCACGGATGTTGAAGGGTTTGAGTTCGAATCCGCAGCCCACTCTGGTTGTTCTAAAGAAGTCTTCTTTTGAGCACGCTCATATCTTGCCATTTTCTGCTGAGGGTTTCGTTGTGCTCTGTATGAAAACACTGTAGGAATGTAGTCAGGGTGATTGGGATCACATGATGGCTGGCCTGCAAAACAAACAGGATATTATTAAGGAGAGGCAATGATTTCAGACTGTTGTTTTTAAGGCATACAATGGGTCTGCTTATAACCAGAAACATCTTAGTGCAACTTTTCTACTGCAAGGTGGTGGTGGCGGAAAGCGACGCATGCGTACATGCGAACGTTTTCTGCACCATATGCTTTGTTTCAGCTTTTAAATATGCATTCACTAATAAATCTACGATTTCTCAAAAGTAGCTTAAAGCAGAAACATCTAGGTCGACTGCTATTGGGGCAACAAATTTACCACAATGCTAACAAAATTAAACCTGTAGTGTTAAGACAAGACCACGATCCATAACTGGCATCCGTTAAGTTATCATTGCTTTGTGAGTACGGCTGATACTCCATACATGCATGCACAGAAATCGCTAACCTTTCCGCAATTCTGTTCTGCATAACATGCCATCGATATGCATGCTTGTCGTATCGAATGCTCGATGAAGGCGAGATACCAGGGCCGGCGTACTGCGCGACGTCAGTGCGCGTTAAAGAAAAGACGGGTAGTCTGTTATCCGGAGCCCTCCACTGCGGCGACCGTCATAGCCATAAAGCAAAATGCACATGCAGCTAGACTAGTAAAGCTGCAGAAGTGCGCTAGTGCACCAGATATGATAAAACAACAACAAAAAAAGAACAAAGAAAAAACGGCGGCACATTGGCATCCGCTAAGCACAATCTCAAACTCATGTTTGTAGTGTGGCGTTTCACGCAGAGGCAAGAAACTAGACGAGCGGGCAAGCTCGTAGCGAGCTGCTCAGACGTGAGTCACGCGGCATGAGGCCAGAACGAACGCGCAGTATGACTTTTATTATTTCGCACGATATGACTGTGGGTACTCCGCACAGTAACGTACTACCTTGTATGAAGTGAGCAGAGCAAATCTGGGAGCTCTTGGTCGGCTGCCATTTGTCCCGGCGCACCGCTGCTATCGATGCGTTTCTCCTGTCGTCCTCGATAGGGAACCTAAACGTTCGTACTTGCGAAAGGAGGTTGGTTCCTGGGCGAAGGCTGCACCCGGGCACCGCACAACACGAAGCCATCCTTGACCCGTTTCACAGGCGATGTGTAGGATGTGGATTGCATTTTCAAGGCAGCACAGCGTGCAATCCCACAAGCCAAAACGCCGTTGAGAAGTGAACTTGAACCGCCGTCGCTCCAGACAGCTTTTCGCCGTCACGCACTGAATGCCACATAACGCACTTATATCGATATATAACCGGGAAATGGCTCTGAACATGCGCAGGACGGACGCGAGCAAGCGAGTCAACACAAGCAAAACAACCGCTACCGGAAGTTTGAGAGGGGCGCCGGATGCCGGCGCACAGCGTTGCCAGAGCGCACTGGGCGCTGGATGAAACCGTCTATAGACCTTTCCAATAGAGCCCTCCTGGGCGCCGCCATGAAATGCCGCTAGCGGCGTCTAGCGCAGGCGCCATCTTGGGCTGTTTGCTCGCCGGGCTCTCTGTGCGGACGCGTGCATTCGCTGTGTGTGTTTCAGCAAGATATTGCTTTCGCTCTTCGTAAACATCGCGGCATCGTTAGGTAGGTTCATTTGTTAGTATGTGGGATCTGACTGAGTACCAGGACAGTTGCTATTGGCATTGTTTTGCGTGTTATTGGGCGGGCAAAGGCGGGATCAGCGGGGTCGGCTGGTAGCAGTAAAACTGGGAAACCCGGAACCGTGTCGCCTCTTCCTTGTTTGAGTTACTGTTGTAAGATGGCTCGCCTCATAATAAAACTACTGGTGATTTTGCTAAGAATGGTGCCACTCATTAAGGCGAGAGCCTTAGTGTCTCAATTAGAGCAACCTTAATGTTTCAGTCAGAGTGTCCTTAAAAGAGGGTGGTTCCAAAATTATGGAAAATTATTACAAGAAACGATACCTTGAGAAATAAATCACTAATCACGTAAAACGGTATATCAAACAAATCCTTATTTTAACGCGGACATGACTCAGGCATAATCAGCATGATAGCCAGGCTTTAAGTCATGTTCATGACTATAACTATGAAAGTGAGCATGTCCAGAAATCAGTTATTGAAAATCGCTAACTAATGTTTGTAAGTCACACAAGCTAGATTAGTGCGGTTACGATACTGAGAGTGCACCGTGATAATTATCAAATCGCGATTAAAGAATGACCTGATTTTGCAAACATCTAATAATGACACATAATACAAGGAGAAGTTTGAAACTGTAAGAAGACTGTCGAGATGGGTGTCAAACGAAAGGTGCATCTAGAAGGATGTGATATTGGTCATAGTCACGTTCATGACATGAACATGATGTTCTCATGTCATGCTATGGCATGAGCACGACTCTAGAAACATAATACTATCGGAAGGGGATCGATATGGGTGTCAAACAAAAGGTGCATGTCGAAGAATGTAATAGTAGTCGTAGTTACGTTCATGACATGACATGATGTGCTCAGGTCATACCATTACATGAGCATGACTGCAAACATGAGACCAGTTGAAGGAGATCGATATGGGTGTCAAAAAAAAGGTGCATGTTGAATAATGTCATATTGGTCACAGTCACGTTCATGACCTCACATAATGTGCTTATGTCATGAGCATGACTCTGCAAAACAAATGTAATGTAAGGGAAGGAGGTCAAGATCGGTGTCAAAGGGAAAGTAAAGCTCGAGGGATGTGATATAAGATATAATCAGGGTTATGGATCATGGATATATAGTCACGATTAAGAAGCGTTCATTCGGGTCCGTTTTCACAGCTTGATGCATTATCGACGTCCGTCGAGATCTCTTTAAAGGGAAGCGTCCGCGTCACGGGATGTGCTGAAGCACGTTTGCCGTTCAAGAAAATACGCCCGCCTGGTTTGCTCTACGCAAGATCGACCCGCACGCTTGTTCGCTCTGCATGATTTTTCTATTCGCTAGGTGGGTGGCCTTTTAAAGACGCGAGAGTAAACGCCTTCGTCCCTGAACTATATGCATAAAAGAAAAGTACCAGCACACACTAGACAGACAAAGCAGGGACTGCTGAGAGAGATTGCGTAGAGCCTCCCTGCAACAAACGACAAAGGTTCCGGAAATGTGCGCACAGCGGCTCACATAAGGAGAAGACAGACTGTTTCTTGGCTGCTGCTACGGGTTGAAAGTCAATGAGGAAGTGCTCGTAGCACAGGCCGAAGGCATACAGCAATAAGTACAATAGCAACAAAAAAGGAATGTCCATACAAAAACCCCTTGCTTTGATAATACCGCGAAACGCGTTTAGCTCTCATGGTCGAAGCTAATCGAGTAGGGAGAGAGAATGAAAGAATAAACCTGGGAACTTCGTGCCATATGCTAAGAACGGCACTGATTGGGTTCAGGGGGTGTTGGCCAAGTCAGCGTTAGACCGCGTGGGAACATTAGCGGGTGAGGCGTTTTGGCACGAGTATGTCAGTGAGTGCGCAGCCGCACTCCTACTGCGCAACGGTGTGCTTGCTGCACAGCTGTTTACGTGCAGCATTTCATTTCTTCTGGTTGTAAGTGCAACCATAAACAATGCAGGGATGCCGTGTCGATAGTCTGTTCTTAAAGGACATTTTAAATCGCTCTAGTGAGCAAAAAACACAGCGCGCAACGTGCAAGCACGGCAAAACGTATGGGCGGCTCGGCGCAACAAACAGCCCAACGAAGGGGGGAGTGGCGCGGAGAGCTCTCTCCCGCGCGGTAGCAGACGACAAAAACAGGTTCCGGCTCGCCGGTGCGAGAGTGCCGATTGAAAGGTCTATACCGTCGGCTCGGGGGGCAGGTACTGTACATGAAAGCCACCTTCGGCCGTGCATCCCTGGAGCGTTGGAAACTGGAGAGGACACCGCAGAAGCTGCCGAAGCTGGCGCCAAGGCCTGTAGATCCGAACAGCGCACAAACGGTGTCCACACAAAAGGCGCTTGCTGACTAGCTTGTTAAATGTCCCTCTTTAGTCCTTCGAAGAACATGTCCCGTCCGGTCTTGCTTGCTCGTCATGCAGAAGCATGGCAAAAAAAAGAAAAAATAAGAAAAAGCACCACCGTTTCGTGAACAAAAACACAGCGGCAACGACAGAAATTCCTTCATAAAATTTCTAAGTGGATATCTCCGATTTTGTGATACTATTAAAGCATTTGTTTTTTCACCAAGATGAGCGCATCGATGTGCTCTTAAAGTCGATACCAAAAAGGAATCCTTAGCGCAATTGGCTAATTTTATAAAAAGGTATATTGCTGATTTCAGTTTTTATATTCTTATTTGGTGAGTTTACAAGATGGCTGAAAATAAATTGCACCTGGTGACACATATTTACCTAGCGCTTGTTAGCGCACGAAAATTTAACTTACGTCTATATTAAATACAACAAAATAGCACCTTAACATTAAACTCGTTATAACTCTGTAACTGATATAGATACAATTATGTTTTTCACTGATAATATAGATATTTAGGCAGTCCCTAAGTATGCCGATTAGTAGAGGTTTACCTCAAAAATTGCAGAAGTTAGTTGCACTTATTTCGCTCTTTGAACATGTGTTCCAAACAATGGATTTTCCGGAATTTGGCAGAACTTTTTAGCTATATCTTGTATACCATAACTACTCCTTCCGAGACTAGTTTACACCAGAAATCAGGAATAGTTACCTATTCGCGACTCCATCTAAATGCTCGCCATCTAGCGGAGGCTCCTGGAACCAGCCGATCCAAGGCACGGCCGGTCTGGACGCGCGCGCTCGCTCTCTCTTTTACGGCCTGCGCACGGGGGGCTGTTGCTACCTATCGCCGCAACTTGGCGGGGGCGCTCCGAGCCAACCCGCTCTAAACCAGCTCCCGGCCGTTGCGGAGGCTAGCGCGCGGTGGGAATGCTCGGCCTCAGACTTGCCGTGTCACTTTCTGAAGCTCCTCTATATGCTATGCATGGTACCAATGCGATGAGAATACGGTAGCAAGCATATATATGGCAACTCTGGTGCTTTCCGCTTTTACGAGGGAGAGGCACAAGCCACTGATTCGCCCGCTTCTGCTGCTCGTGAGAGTACTTACCGACGCGCGTCGCGCTCAGAAGGCTCGGCCGCATGATTCGTCACCGACCGTCAGAACATATGACACGAAACATTCTTTTTTGAAAGAAATTGGTTTCCAAAACGTTTGCGTCAAATGCACATATGCCAACCATTAATGTACTTGAAAATGATAAAATATGGTCATTTTTATTCAAGCTGTAGCAATTCCTGCTTTATTATTAAAATAAATACCTCGAAAAGGGGAAAGTCACACTCCCCACAAGTAGCCGTGAGTTGCAATCACAGCAGAAGGAACATAATAATAATAATAATAATAATAATAATAATAAACTCCCACCACACCACGCTGAGTCCCTGCATGCATATAAATTCCCAAGCTCTCACGTGTCCAGACGCGGTCTTCAGCGTGCAAGTAAAGAGATGAGAGAAATGTTTTTATGCAATAACGTACGCCGCAGGCGAAGAAAAATGAAGAACGTTCACAGAAACCTTTCAGCATCATACAGAATGTTGTCCTTGGTACTAAAATAATATAATGCAGAATAAGAACTGAAAAAGAAAAAAAAAGCACTGCTGGTAAAACACTGTCGTGATGCTTACAGCTAGTTTAAAGTAGTCACATCGTTCACAGCCGGAAATGTTTCCGCGTGGGCTTGTGAATATAGCCAGAAGGCTTGTCATTCTGATCTGTTAACTTTTTTGTGTTCTCCGGATTCTTCTTTCACAAGAGGAATCCGGAGAAACTTTTCAGAGATGATGTGCGCTGACACTCTGGCGTGACTCTTGTCCACACCTTCCGGACAGTCCAGAAGCGGCGAAACTTCAAGATATGACTGAACAGTAAATTGCAGTGTCTCGAGGATTTTCTTTCGGTAAAGATATTTCACTGCCTTCTCGAAGAACGTCACAATCTCATATGATGGTTCCGGGAAACATTTTGACAATCACACCATTGAGCGGTTCGACACAAGGCTGAGCAAATCCGTCTCATTGTAGAAACTAAGCGGAGGGATGCACTTCGGGACATCTGCATCAGCATGCCGTCTATCATCCGAAAACTGCGTTATGTTTATGAAGGACGCCGTGGTGGAAGGGTCCGGGAATTTCGACCACCTGGTAATCTTTAGGGTGCACCTAAATCCAAGCGCAAAAGCCCCAAGCATTTTCGCCTCCATCAAATATAAGATGGTCAAGTTTGACCAACCAACCAACCCATTCTTGTTGCTATTAGCACTGAGTGTGCCTCTTCTTTTGCCGAGTGCATGAGTACCTAGAAAGCCAGACTGACCCACACGCACCTGTACTGCTTCCACCACTTTCTACATGCGGAAAAAATAATTAGCAGGGTAAAGTGGTCAGGAACAGCTGGTTTACCATACCAAGCTCATGCAGAGCAACGCGCTTTGGGGGGTTGGCTCGCGACGCCCTCGCGCGGAACGCGCCGTCGTCCTGTATAGAAACCGATCCATTGTAGTCGTGGCAGCTGCTCAGGCCGTAAAAGAGGGAGCGAGCGCGCGCGTCCAGACCGGCCGTGTCCAAGGTCGAACTCGAAACGCGGCATGGTATCGCATTACCGCGGGCTGTAAAACAGCTCTATAGTCCCTTATTCGACGCCATGGCGCCTCGAAGCAGCCCGAAAAAGAAAGAATCCTCATCAAAATACTTTTGTTGCGTGCCTCAGTGCGTGTCATCGCAGTGCAAAGACAGAACACGTCGTTTCATCGGTTCCCCAAAGAAGCAGACGACGCTTCACGCAGGGCAACATGGATTAGGAACTTGCGCATCGGCAAGAAGGTGACGGGAACTACGCTAGTTTGGCCCAGGCACTTCACTCGCGACGATTTCTTCCTCTCCGGTGAGCACACAGGTTGTGTGTGCGCGCGTTTATTATCATGCGCGCTTTTCGAAGAGCCGGAGTGTAGTTTAGTTTAGGCAAGCGCATGGACAAAATAGCGACATTGTTTGTACGTGTATATCTGGTGACGTTTTCTGAGCGTGCCTGTGCTCAACTTGAACCGCGGTTACGTTATTGCTGACGTACTTTTGCCCGCATGCATTGCAGTAAACAGATATAAAGCGAGCGCTTGCCTTCGTTCGCCGCCTTCGTCCCATGTGCGCGCTGCGCCTCGTAATTTGTTTGGTGGTTATGGAGGTAATGTGTGATCGTTTAACGTAGCGCGTTTGCATTTCGAGTTCATCAGGTGACAATTCAGGATTTATTGCGCTCGTTCCAACTTTTCAGCCCTCGACCTGTTTACCGCGCCTCTAAGTTTGCCTTCCGGCACCGCCCATAGAACTGCACCCTTTTAACACGTTTATAAGTGACGCATTTGTACTCAGTGGAACAACACCGCGCACAAGTGCTTGCATCTTTCGGAGAGGCATGCTACGCATGAACACGTACCTGCCTTCTTCGACTTCAGGCTCGCTGGAAAGGCTCTTTATCCTAAAGGAAATCTGATGCGGGTCTCCGAACAAGTGCGACGTTTGAACGCACAGCGCAATTATTTCCGCTGTTTCGCCGTTCGAATCCATTAGACCGATTAATATCAGATGTTCGGCAGCAAGAACCCTTTCGCATTCGACGAAGCATCGTGATTTGAACTCGCAATCAATAAACTTTAGCACAGCACTAAGCGGAAGCGCGGCCGTGACCCTGGATATAGAAGCCATCTTTGTTTTTCTCAGCAATGTTGCCAGATGAACCACTTCTTCTGGAGTTGCGAATAGAATGATACCGAACTTCACTGCTTTTATATCAAAATGAGACAAATAGTTGAAAGAGCATACAGAGCTCACTCACCAACGCGGCCGCTGCGCCCGTTATCCGTGGTCGTACTCGGTCACTGCACAACACCGGCACACAATTTGAGTTCCCTCGACGCTTGACACTGTAGATCATAACCTTCGTTGACGATCGTCGGTGCTTGTAATATTCATAAGATAGCCGAAACGATTTCCCTTTTCGTAACGTGGCAAAAGCCTTTGCCAGCTTCCCAAAGGTCTTGCGTCCGTTCGACGTGCTGGTTTGTCCGACCGCCATGTTATTTCTGGCTCCCGAGCCCCCCCCCCCCCACCCCCCTCCCTCCCTCTGTCGGTTGGGCTGCGACGTCACTCCTCCGGCAGCCAAAACCCGTTCCGCGATGCAGGGGAGGTTTTGCGGCATGAGATGGGGGTTTTTCATCATCATCCATGGGGGTACCGTTAGGGAAGCGCGCCGTTATATTCCCTAGGGAGGTTGATGACGGCATGTGCCCCATGTGCCCGCATCGGCCGCGACGGGTGGGAGTATATGGTGTGGTCATAGGAGTTTGTGGGAAGAGTATACTTGCAGGACCTCCCAGCTGGGTATGTTTTCATTTACAGTGTACCGCCCTGTTTTTTTTTTTTTTTTCAAATGAATCCTCGAACTCGTTATGCAATCCACTTTCCCCGTCATGGAGTGGCGTATTATTATTCTGCCACGTAACATTACACTTGTTAATGCGATTCCTCGGCAGACGTTAAACCTGTTTAGGTCATTTTGCGAAGACTTTTCAAGCACAGGCATGGCTTAGTGGTAGAATGCTCGACTGCCACGCAGAGGATGTGAGTTTGAATCCGCGCAGAGGACGTGGTTTGAATCCACCTCGGTACTGGTTGTTTTTTCTAAAATTTGCTGCGATAGCTGTTAAGGCCCGTGCACACTGGCGGAAAAACGCGCGCGGCGCGGCGCCGGCGGAAAAACGCTTCGGCGGCGACACGGCCACACTGCTCGCGGCGAACCGCGGCGGCAGCGCCGTGAAATCCCACCTCCTCCGAGCGAACGGGCTCGAGAGACAAGCGAGCCACCGTACGGGTACGAAACGAGCCTGCGGGCGGGTCCGCATGACTCCGCGATGGAGCGCGTACGTCACGGACGGGGACGCTCTGATTGGTCTCCTCCCCGGCGGCACGCGGCGTGCCGCGTAAAATCGTGCACAGACCGATCGGCTCGCGGCAAGAGAATCCCTGCCGCGCGGCAGCCTCGGAGGCTCGCGTTTTGCCGCCCGCGGCGCGCCGCGCGCGTTTTTCCGCCAGTGTGCACGCGCCTTTAAGGCCCGTGCACACTGGCGGAAAAACGCGCGCGGCGCGCCGCCGGCGGCAAAACGCGAGCCTCCGAGGCTGCCGCGCGGCAGGGATTCTCTTGCCGCGAGGCGATCGGTCTGTGCACGATTTTACGCGGCATGCCGCGTGCCGCCGGGGAGGAGACCAATCAGAGCGTCCCCGTCCGTGACGTACACTCTCCATCGCGGAGTCATGCGGACCCGCCCGGAGGCTCGTTTCGTACCCGTACGGTGGCTCGCTTGCTTCCCGCGCCCGTTCGCTCGGAGGAGGCGGGATTTCGCGGCGCTGCCGCCGCGGTTCGCCGCGAACAGTCTGGCCGTGTCGCCGCCGAAGCGTTTTTCCGCCGGCGGCGCGCCGCGCGCGTTTTTCCGCCAGTGTGCACGGGCCTTTACGGACACTGGACAACAACGGCTGTTATGGACAGCTACGGCACCAAAACGGCCCTTGTTGTGATCTCATACCACCTTACGCCGTAACAAGCTGCGCGCGCGCTTCAGTCAGTAAGTAATCGGTAACGAAAAAAAAACCCTATCAGGAGGCCACAGGCATCCAGCTGCCGCCTGAGCCGCTGAAACAGTCACCTGCCTGTAGGGGCAATCTGCACCACCCAGCTGCCGCCTGGGACGCTGAAACAGTCACCTGTATCGGCAGTCTGCAGAAACCGTCAGTGATAAAAGACGAAACGAGTGCAGTTCTCGATAGCGCCTGCAAGACGCTCGCGGTTCCTGAGCTCGGACGGAGCAGATACGGAAGCAGACGATAAGTTTAGTGTTTCTCTTGAAAGCTCAACAATACTCACCCCATATAACATTCTTTTTATTTACATAAGTGCATGCCGCGTATTTTAAAGAGAAAAACGCACACGTTTGTTTACACTGACGCAAAAAACATAATTAATTACTTCGTGGCGCCATATCTAGAGCAAAATCGTCGAAAGATGCATAACCTGGTGGCAAAATTTGTCTTTCCTTTCCTTCACCTTCACAGTTATGCAAACTTCGTGTATCAATTGTTACATGCGGGAGACCAAAATCAAATATTAATAGGAAATATTATCTTTTCGTTTTGTTCAAAGCTCAGAAAAGAATTGTCGCGAGTCTCAAGAACCAAATCCATCCGAAGCAGATCCGAAGCCTATACTTCCCATAATTCCCGTGGTGGTTGAAGCGCCGCTGAACGAGTTGCCATAGACACTAGCGCCAGATTGCCCTCTAGTGTGTAATAGTAAAAAACTCCATGATTGCGTCGTTCCAACAGATGCGAAGTTATGAAACTGAAATACGCCATAAATTTAAGGGAATAAAATTGGCAGATCCCACGTGCAGTGGGAATCAAGGAAATGCGAAGCACGTATAAGGAACGTAAAATGGATTTGCAATGTTGTCTCGCTATACCGAGTTTTAAGAACACCATGACTGTGGCATGTAAACCATGCCGCTCACACACGCATGTCATGATTCTAACGTTATGACCTATCATTTACGTTCGTGATGCAGTCGTGTTGTGCCTTAGCAATTTTGGTATACATCCCTTTACGGAAACGAGTGGCATGTAGATTATGCCGCTAATGACATGTATGTCACGATTTTCATGTTATGACCTGTCATTTATGATCGTCATGCAGTCATGTTGTGCCAAACCAATTTTCGGATAGGCTCCGTGCAGTCGAGTTTTCCATGTGCGACATCAGCGCCAGAATGCACTGCCTGGCGGAGAGAAGAAGCAAAATTGGGTAGACTGTGACAGGGAAATACGCGAACGCGATGCGCGCCTCCAACTCTATAGCAGCAGCGACCGCCCGTCCCAACTTGTTTCGTTTTATTTCCTTTGAGACGCGCGCTCCAAACCTGCGGCAAACTGTTCCAAAGGGCGACGCCGCGAGCGTTCGTGTGGTTCGCAGCACGCCCGGAAAGCAGCGAAGAAACGCGCGCGTCGCTGTCGCCTCGGTTTCCACCGTGCGCCGTCCGACGAGAGCTACGTAGCGCCCTCTGGTCAGTAGACGGAGCTCATACATCCCATTAACGAAACGGCAGTAAAGCGCCAGGACCATGGCATGTAAATCATGCCGGTCATGACACGCGTGTCATGATTCTAATGTTATGACCTGTCATTTACGTTCGTCATGCTGTCGTATTGTGCCATAGCAATTTTGGTATACATCCCATTAATGAAACGCCTGGCATGTAAGTCATGCCGCCCATGACATGCATGTTATGCTTTTCATGCTATGACCTGTCATTTATGTTCGTCATGCAGTCATATTGTTGCATACCAATTTTCCTACACATCCCACTAACGAAACGGCCAAGAGAGCACCAAGACCGTGGCATGTAAATCATGTCGCTCATGACACGCATGTCATGATTTTTATGTTATGACCTGTCATTTACGTTCATGATGCAGTCATCTTGTGGCATGCCAATTTTCGTATACATCCCGTTAATGAAACGCGTGGCATGTAAATCATGTCGCCCATGACATGCATATCATGATTTTCATGTTGTGACCGTCAGTCATGTTCGTCATGCTGTCATGTCGTGGCATACCAATTTTCGTATACATCCCATTAACTAAACGGCCAGGAGAGCACCCGGACCGTCGCCTGTAAATCATGTCACTCATGACATGCATGTCATGATTTCGTGTTATGACCTGTCATTTATGCTTGTGATGTGGTCATGTTGTGGCATGCTAATTTGCGCATACGTCCCATTACTGAAACGCGTGGCATGTAAATCATGTCGCTCATGACATGCATGTCATGATTTTCATGCTATGACCTGTCATTTATCTTCGCCATGCAGTCATACTGTGGCATGCCAATTTTTGTATACATCCCATTAGCGAAACGGCGAGGAGAGCCCTAAGACCGTGGCATGTAAATCATGCCACTCATGACACGCATATCATGATTTTATGTTATGACCTGCCTTCTATGTTCGTCAGGCAGGCACGTTGTGCCACACCAATTTTCGCATACATCCCATTAGCGAAACGGCTAGGAGAGCACTAAGACCGTGGCGTGTGAATCATGCCACTCATGACATGCATATCATGATTTTCATGTTATGACCTGCCATTTACGTTCGCCAGGCAGTCACGTTGTGTCATACCAATTTTCGCATACATCCCATTAGCGAAACGGCCAGGAGAGCCCTAAGACCGTGGCATGTAAATCATGCCGCTCATGATATGCATATCATCATTTTCATGCTACGACCTGTCATTTATGTTCGTCATGTAGTCATGATGTGGCATACCAATTTTCGTAAACATCCGATTAGCGAAACGGCCGGGAGAGCACAAAATCGTAGGCGTCTAGATAGATAGATAGATAGATAGATAGATAGATAGATAGATAGATAGATAGATAGATAGATAGATAGATAGATAGATAGATACGGTCAAACTCGCCGAAGTTCGCTAAGAAATGCTTCGCATTTAAAATAAGGTTTAAAACACAGCAACCTTGGGGCGCATTTAAAGACGTCTTTGTCATATGAAAACTATGCATGTGCAGCGTCTTTATAATTTGACATCGTGCCTTTGAGGAATGATAGTTTTTTTTTATTATAGCATTAAAAATTAAAGAAAGTCTGGCAACTCGGGCGAGTTAGCACGAAAATCTGGCAACAATGACGCCGCCTTTTTCCATAGGCTCCAGACGAGCCCAGTTATTTTATAATTCATGTTTATATTTAAGAACACAGGTATATTGTTGTGGGCGAGCAAAAGCTCTCTAAGGAGCGTCTATAAATTTCACGCCGAACACTGGCAACAGTGTAGTAGAAAAATCACATTAAAGAGTGGCAACCTAGGCTGTGTTATCGTAGACAGCCTGCTCTGACAGCTTCAAAGGCAGCTTCGCCTCCTTGTCGTCCGAGTAATCGAACGCGCCCGGATGACGTTTGCGCGATGAGACGCCATCTCGCGTCGACAAAAGAAAGGTAAAGAGAACGCCCACAAATTTCGTTCATTTTGCTTATTTCGTGTTCCAGTCTGCGAAAAAATCAATGTATCTCGCATTAGGCGCGTAAGAAAGAGCCCATTTGCGGGCAGACGATAACTCCGGCGAGGTCTGTGGATATTCAAGCAATCCTCCCAGCCGCCATCTTGTTATCGTTTTTGTCTTCGTATATCCTCTTCGCGGAGCTGTCTACTTTGCCGTCTGCGTGAGAAATGGAATGGGACTTAAGATGGCCGCTGCGACGTGGCTGTCTATTTAGCCGTCTAATGTGAGAATGGGAACACACCCCTAGGGTCAGGTTTGAATAATCAATTTGTTTTGTCAAAGTAACCCCTAAAGAATAGCTTTTACAGAGATACAAACTAGAAGAGAAGCTCAGGGGAAGATGGATGCTTGAATCGATGAACAAATCGCAAGGTACGATTTAAAACAGGGAATGTCGCGGGAGCCAACGTTTCGACAACTCACTAACAAGGTAGTAGATATATCACAGAGCCTAAGTGCAGTTGAAATAGGTCTTCTAGAACGCGGTTTAACATTCTGCCCGACAAATAATGCGGTTAACGAATTCGAGCTACACAAAGACATAACAGAGTTTTCAAGGCGTCTGCGGATCAGAGAATTCTTTTTTGATAAAGTAGAGGCAGGAAACACAAATATTGACGCGCTCCGACCGCCAAGCACGTGGACACCAGATTCTGAGCAATGCCAAGAGCTAGATCAGTACATAAAGCTAGTCACAAGAGACATCCTGAATACAACAACACAGAGTCGCAAACCAAAGAACCTATCCCGCGAAGAACACGATTCCCTAAAACAACTCGCGGACAGAAACGACATCATAATAAAACCAGCAGACAAGGGCGGTAGTATAGTAATATGGCCGACAGAAAAGTACAAGAACGAGGCAATCAAGCAGCTCTCTAACAATGCACATTACCGAAAATTAGATTCCGACCCAACTGTAGAATACAGCAGCAGGATACGGCGTACGATAACAGATCTTTTAGCCAGCGAATTAATCACACAATCCGAGTACCAGTTCCTAATGCCTGATAACAAACAAGCAGGCCGTTTCTAACTCCTTCCTAAGATCCATAAGGTTACCACAGAGGAACTACTTACTGCTGAAATACCGGGAAGACCCATAGTGTCTAACAACAGCACCCCGACAGAGCCATTATCGAAGTTTCTTAATCACCATCTATCTGACATACCGCCCAACCTTCCCTCCTTTATTCAGGATACGCCTCACTTTCTGCGGATTATAGAGTCTATTAACGAAACACAAACACTTTCAGATCAGGCCATTTTGGTAACGCTAGATGTCACTTCCCTATACACGAATATACCTATCACAGAAGGAATCGAAGCGCTCTCGAAAGCAATACAGAGTAGCAAACGTGCACACGCCGCTGAAGTTTACATCACGTTACTAAAATTAGTACTTACACTTAATTACTTTGAATTTGACTCGACCAACTACCTGCAAATTTTTGGCACCAGCATGGGAACTCCTTTCGCGCCGACCTACGCCAATATCTTCATGGGGCAACTAGAAGCACAGCTTTTGGAATTGTCGCCGCTAAAACCTCGCACCTACCTCCGTTACATAGACGATATCTTTATTATTTGGGAACATGGTGTAAGTGCACTGAGCACATTTTTTGAGCATTTTAAGAACTTTCATCCAAGCATTAAGTTTTCCATGCAGCACTCTTCTAGTAAAATTGATTTTCTCGACACGACAGTATCCATCGAAAAAGGGAAACTGAAGACGACACTTTACAGAAAGCCAACGGATAGCCAGCAATATCTAGATTATAGTAGCCATCACCCGCGACACTGCAAACAGGGCATATTTATAGGACAGGCAAGGCGCATAAGAAGGATTTGTAGCAACAACGCGGATTACGTTCACCACTTAAGCAATTTAAAGGCCACCTTAGCTGAACGAAATCACCCGCACGACGCTCTCAACAAGGCATACAATGACGCGCTTAAACTAGATAGGACACCAGCACTAGAAAAAAGAGCCCCTAAAGCGCAGGCCAACCAGCCGCTAGCATTCATAACGAAATACTCCAATGCGCTTCCAAACATAAATAATATTCTTCGGAAATACTATCCAATACTAACAAGCAACGATCGCCTTAGAAAAGCGTTTCCGGAAATACCAAGAGTCACCTACCGCCGTAATAGAAACTTTAAGGACCTGCTAGTACATGCCAAAGTAAACCCTCAGCGCACCGCCTGCGTAATAACTTGCTCCCGTCCCAGATGTAAGACTTGCAAGCATATTCAAAATGATCTTAAAGTTGAAAGCACGGGAAGTGACTATGTCCATCATGTAAAATCAAGTTTCACTTGCACTAGTTCGAACGTTATTTACATGTTGGAATGCTCACTCTGTCACAAGCAGTACGTCGGCGAAACTGGTCAACCAATTAATGTTAGATTAAACGGGCACCGCGCGGACACCGCGAATAACCTGCCGAAGGCAGTGGCGAGCAATTTTAATATGACAGGTCATAATTTAGATGAACTGAAACTCTACATACTCCAAGGAAACTTCCGCTCGCCGAGGGACAGAAAATACAGGGAATCGTATCTCATATACAGGTTTAATACACTCCAACCTACAGGCATAAACCTTTCAAAGGGAACTCTTGAGTCCATTAGATACGGTAGAGTGTTAACAAAGACGACAAAAGGTTGAGGTATGCACAAGCTAACAATGTTTCTCCCAGAAAGTCTACTTTCAGGTGCTGAGCCCCCATCCAGTTCCAGGAGAACAAGGACGTTAAACAGTGTAGTTATTTTTTTAGCCCCAAGCTTTCCCTGAAATGCATTGTTGGTGCGGGGCAGGTGGTACGGAGTGGAGGGGGGGACACATGACATAGGAGTAACTTCTGTTCCGAGCATGTGTTCCTTTTTCCACCCTGCTGTCTAGCCCTGTGCACACAATGCATTTGCAAGATATGTACAAAGAGCGGATTCTCTGGAAGCTTTCGCTCTTGCCATTCATATTAGTCACGCTAACACCTGTCACCCAAATACCCCTGCACCCAACCCCCCCCCCCTTTTTTTTCTTTTTCTTTTTTTTTGTGTGTGTGTGTTCGCACGTGCTGCTCTTCTCCTCCTCCCTTTCTGAGGACGGGGGAGAGTGTGCAAAGGCGTACATAAACGCACGCTGGAGAAGGCAGTTGCCGCCCTGACGAAGACAAGTCCGCTTGTCGAAACTTTGGCTCCCGCGACATTCCCTGTTTTAAATCGTACCTTGCGATTTGTTCATCGATTTTACAGAGATAGTTCGACCAAAGGCTTATTATTTTTAGTAAAAAAAACGAACAAAACACATCATGAACTTCTGGCAACGATGTCAAAAAAATCAGAAAGCACGTAATTGTGCCAACATGCAACGTACGAGCTGTAGAAAAAAAAGGAAAGAACTTAAGGAAAAGAAGAAAATGTACTTTTAAGTTGTGCAAATTTGAAAAATATCTCAACCACATTTCTTTTCTAGCTCTTGGTACTTTTTTTCTTGCTTTCATTTTCACTATTCTAAAAATATGCTCAAAATCCAGCCTACAGTACAATAACGTTTATCTCAAAAAGAGACAACAATGCTAGTTTATGTGACCGGAGAGGTACGTTATTAGTGTATTTCTTTGGAAGAAGCGCACCACACATCCCATCGGTCTCGCCCCTCACGGTGAGGGAAGTGATCTCGCAGGCCACATATTTGTCAGACACTGGGCATAGAGTGTCGCACATAGCGTATAATTGCCATCTCTCATAGAGAGCAAGTCGTAAACATATTAATTCATTAAAGAAAGACGAAAAAAAGGTGAATGTTCACAACGACGACAAGACATGTCATAATAACGTTTGTAATAACATTTGCAGAATTTATAGCCGCTTGAATAAATTCATCTGGTATTCAACTTATTTTTGAATTAATCCAGGAGGTCATGGTATCGCGTATAAGACGCGTTTCCATCCCTGGCAAGAAATAAATAAATAAGACCGAAAAAAATGCGCAAAGAAAAATAAGTTGCGTTCTTCCAAATCCTTCGTAACGCTTGTGCTTTTATTTATTTTTTTCAAGTAATACTGTTTCTAATGAAGCATCCGATCTTGTGGCCGGCATTTCACCTCTGTGGTCGTGCCGATCCGCTGTACTACAATCAACGAACTGTGGTTTCATCGCGCTGTGAGTATCGGCTCTCTAGCTGCAGCAATATGCCAACGGAACTGGTGTGTATAATTTATAGGAGCCCTCAGCCAACGCCTCACACAAACGTGAAAGACTTATTGCGCAAATATGGGTTCAAAACCGCAATATTCGGATTAGAAGGCTCGTAGGTTGTGGGATCTAGAACCATACCTATGCATACACTCCTGTCAAATCTAAACAAACCACATGCTAACCTAAAAGAAGAGGCGGCCTTACGAATGAAGCCATTTACTAAAAGAAAACAAAACGACACAAGGGTAGATTGATGAAAGAAGCTGCACTTATTGCAGCCTTTTATTACAAGCACAATAACGCCATCTGTAACTTAAAGCAACTATCGCACTCTCTTCATACAGCCCCATTCCATAATCCCCGACAAACCATTGCAAAATTCAATGTGGATGCAGGTACGGAGCAAGACAAACGTCAGCTGTAAACAAGATCGCGGTAAACATGTAATCGAAAAAGAATATCTGCGATATTAAAACCGAGTGATGTGCTGTCAGCAGTACTCACCGATGGTTTGAAAAAAAAACGAGAGCACTAAACAGAAGACGAACTGTCAGGTATCCAAAGAGGGAGGAATGCGCAGAATACAAACCACATGTACATACACTCCACAGCACACACAACGTATTCGAGATGCTGCACGTAATCCTGGGGAAAAACAACAACCACTGCAACTGCAATACAGACACATGCACCTCAGAAGTAACACGAAAACATCGCAATCAATTGAGAAGAACCCGGATGACCACTTCACGACGACTGTCTTCGTTCAAGATGAGCAACTTTAGCAGACGGCCTTGGTCATTTCGTATTCGCCTCCGTAGGCTAAACAAGCACAACCAGGCAACCAGGTGAGAAGGTACTCGCAAGCAGTAACTGCTGCTTCCATTTGTTCCGCCTCCGGGGTCACAGCTTCGATGTTCACGCCTCATAAATCGCTAGCGCAGACACTGGTTCCCGCAGAGTCCGTTTCAAAGCCACTTCAAATAGTACAAGCAGCACAACCTTCAACGGCCGGTCTAGCCCCTCTGTCTTCAGTATTGCCAATGAGGTAATAAACAATGGCTCTGAGCACAGCCAGTCACAACACAGTCACAGTTTGTTATTATGTGGGGTTTAACGTCCCAAAACCAGCTCTGATTATGAGAGACGCGTACTCACAGTCGTGAGGTTTAGAATGAGGTCTGGTGGTTATCGTTGACCCGTTGACGGTTGGCTCTTCCAAGACGAAAATTTAGGGGGTGTGGGGAGGCGGCTGCAGATGTCGGGATTTCCGCCGAACCCCCCTCCCTCCAAGACATGGACCGCGCCCCACCTTTCCGCGCCAGCATGGCTCCCCTCCACTTCTCGACACCGCAACAGCGTGCGGCCCGTGCCGACACCCCCGGGAAACTTTTCAGGCCCGCGCCCAGCAATATGACGTCAGTTCCGGCAGGCCGACACTTGGGGAAGCCGCAGCGACAGCGAGCGCAGCGCGCCGTTGGTTCAGTGGCCGGTGGGGTGCAGTGGCACGTTGCTGTACATTTGTCGCTTCCCGCTCGTGATGTTTAGATGCTGCGACCATGCCGAATAAATGCTGTGTACCGGGGTGCAACGGCAACTACAAGACGGGGAAGAAGATACAAGTTTTTTCCTTCCCGAAAGACGGTGACACTCTCAAGAAGTGGCTACGCGCCATTCCTAGGAAAGATTTCGTTCCTACTTCGTGCACCAAGGTAAGCATTTGTGATGCTCTTGTTCCTAGCTCCTCGTTGCTTATTCACGCAGTATGATAAGAAAAAATTGGCAGATCCCACGTGCAGTGGGAATCAAGGGAATGCGAAGCACGCATAAGGAACTTAAAATGGATTTGCACTGTTGTCTCGCTATACCGAGTTTGGTACATATGAAGTTAACGAAACGGCCGCAAGAGCACTAAGAGCGTAGCATGTAAACCATGCCGCTCATACACGCATGTCATGATTCTAACGTTATGACTTGTCATTTACGTTCGTCATGCAGTCGTGTTGTGCCATAGCAATTTTGGTATACATCCCTTTAAGGAAATGAGTGGCATGTAGATCATGCCGCTAATGACGTGCATGTAACAATTTTCATGTTATGACCTGTCATTTATGATCGTCATGCAGTCATGTTGTGCCAAACCAATTTTCGTATAGGCTCCGTGCAGTCGAGTTTTCAATGTGCCACATCAGCGCCAGATTGCACTGCCTGGCGGAGAGAAGCAAATTGGGCAGACTGTGACAGGAAAATACGCGAACGCGATGCGCGTCTCCAACTCTACAGCAGCATCGACCGCCCGTCCCACGTTCTTTCGTTTTATTTGCTTTGAGACGCGCGCTGCAAACCTGCGGCAAACTGTTCGAAAGGGCGACGCCGCGGGCGTTCGTTTGGTTCGCAGCACGCCCGGAAAGCAGCGAAGAAACGCGCGCGTCGCTGTCGCCTTGGTTTCCACCGTGCGCGCGCGTCTCATACGTGCGACCGAAGCGGCCAATGTCAGCGATACTGAGCCGTCCGACGAGAGCTACGTAGCGTGCTCTGGTCAGTAGACGGAGCCCATACATACCATTAACGAAACGGCAGTATAGCGCCAGGACCATGAGATGTAAATCATGCCGGTCATGACACGCGTGTCATGATAATGTTATGACCTGTCATTTACGTTCGTCATGCTGTCGTGTTGTGCCATAGAAATTTTGGTATACATCCCTTTAACGAAACGCCTGGCATGTAAATCATGCCGCCCATGACATGCATGTTATGCTTTTCATGTTATGACTTCTCATTTATGTCCGTCATGCAGTCATATCGTTGCATACCGATTTTCCTACACATCCCACTAACGAAACGGCCAAGAGAGCACCAAGACCGTGGCATGTAAATCATGCCGCTCATGACATGCATGTCATGATTTTCATGTTATGACCTGTCAGTTATGTTCGCCATGTAGTCATGATGTGGCATACCAATTTTCGTAAACATCCGATTAGCGGAACGGCCAGGAGAGCACAAAATCGTAGACGGCTAGATAGATAGATAGATAGATAGATAGATAGATAGATAGATAGATAGATAGATAGATAGATAGATAGATAGATAGATACGCTCAAACTCGCCGAAGTTCGCTAAGAAATGCTTCGCATTTAATATGTAATCCTGTAGCTGCCGCGCCTTGCAAAGCACTGACGCCAAGAGTCTACGAGAATCGGCCGCAAAGTTCTGTTCGCAACAGGGAGTACCGGCTGCTCTGCGTTCACACAAAACCGCCTGCTGCCGTCCATTCTCGTAAGCTCTCGGTGGCAGCACTTCGCAAAGCGCGTTGGCCACACGCTCCCGTGTTTTTCTTTCATATTTCTTCTACCTGTACTCGCGCAGCGCTTTCATTGAAATGCTTCCGAAGCTTATGTAGATTTTCTTTTGACTCACGGGCGCATTTAGTTCTTTTAAAATGTTCGTTCTCAGGTGTTCATGAAACGTTTGCTCGTTTGTGCAGGTGTGCGCGGACCATTTCGACGCTTCATGCATCGAGAGGACGACATCGTACACGGATCCAAGGACGGGGAGGGTTATCGAAGTCGCACTGCCAGTACCGCGGTTGCGCCCTGGATCTGTGCCAACGTTATTTCCTGGCTGCCCGTCCTACCTTTCAGTGCCAGACCACAGCTCGAGAGAAACACCTGATGCTAAGAGAAGCCGGCAAGAAGCTTCCCAACTCGCCCGTGCTGTCGAGGAATCACTGGCGTCATATGAAGCGGAACAGCAGAGAGACCGCTTTTCGTCCCTCGAAGAACTAAGGGCTCGCCTGCAAGAGGTATCAGTGTCGCCAAAGTGGACTGTGATCCATAAAGAAGAGTGCTCGATGTTTTTGAACATTATCGACTGTCGTGAACCTCGGTTGAATGCGTCATTGACAGTGTTTGAAAACCTTGAAGTCTCTGCCTGCTATCAAGGATCACCAATCAAGAACCTAGGTAGCGCTGTTGTACCAGACTCAGTTCAAAAAGTGAGTTCCTTGTTGGAAATTTTGAACAACCTGTGCATGCTCTCTGAGGAGCGCTGCAGTTGTCGCCACCTTTTACTTGCAATACATTCCCTTCTAGACAAAGTAGAAGGTAGCATAACTGAAAACAAGAAAGAGGCAGTAAAGTTTATGAAGGAGCAGCTGCTACTGCTTTCTGCAGAACGTATTCAGTACAGCGCACAGGTGATGGTGTTTGCATGCATCTTGCATACAATATCACCGCATGCGTACAAATTTCTGAGAAGAACAAGTGTACTAACTTTGCCCCACCCAAGCACTATTAGAAATGTGTGCTCATCTATTCAAATGTGCCCTCAAATTGATTCCTCTGATGCCACTTTTCTTCGGTATGTTTCCCAGAGATTCAAACATCTGCAGCCACATGAGCATACTGTGACACTGATGCTTGACGAGATTCATATCAAGCCTTGTTTAGACTACAAGGGTGGGAACATATGTGGTGCAGCAGTCAATTCAAATGAAGTGGCCACGTCAGTGCACGTATTTATGATACAAAGTCTCCTGAGTGCGTTCAAGGAGGTGGCGCACATTCTTCCTGTTAAAACCTTACAGGGTGATGATCTTCATGTCATGCTCAAGAAGGTGATCTTGCGCTTAGAAGAGATTGGATACAGGGTCATAGCTGTTGTCTGTGACAACAACTCGCTAAACAGGAAGGCAATGAAAATGTTTCTGCCAAAACCAAAACTGAGCCCTGTTTACCCGCATCCGGCAGACCCAGCTCGACCATTATTTTACGTGGTAGATGCTGTGCATTTGTTTAAATGCATACGCAATAACTGGCTCAACCAAAAAAATGCTGGAACTTGCTTTTTTTACCCACTCTTCGAGCTTTCTAAAAATGATGTTCGTCCCGAATGCAAAATGACTGCCTCATTTAAGCATTTGAGAGATTTGCATAAAGAGGAATCAGGTCTACTCCTAAAGTCTTGGTATGGCTTGACATCGAAGGCTCTTAATCCAAGCAACTTGGAACGGCAGGATGTGAAACTGGTGCTGCAGGTTTTTAATCCGCATGTAGCCGAAGCCCTGACCGCTCGCAGTGGTGAAGTCGATTTTCAACATGCGGCAGCAACAGCGGATTTCATCAGAGTAATTCTTCGCTGGTGGAGCATTGTAAATGTGAAGACGCCTAATAAAGGCTACCATCACCGCAATGTTTATGAAGAGCCCATGGCAGACCATACAGATGACCCAAAGGCAAGGTTTCTCAGTGCTTTCATCACATGGCTAGACGTGTGGGAATTTTATCGGCGTGATACTGGGGTACTTACCCAGGAGACACTGAGTGCCCTGCGCCTCTCAGCTCAATCCCTTTTGGCATTGGTGAAGTACTGTGTTAGTGAGCTTCACTTCAAGTACGTACGACTTGGGAAAGTCCAAACGGACCCCCTTGAGAGTCGTTTTGGTCAATACAGACAGATGGCTGGCGGGCAGTACCACATATCCGTTCGTCAGCTTTGTGAAACAGAGGGCAGAATTCGTCTTCAGAATGCCCTCCCAAGGATGAGCAGTGATGACCTCAAAGGCATTGAAGAAGTACACGTCACAGATGTGGGCACCTCTTGTAGTGTTGAAGTTCATGATGCTGACCTCGATCAGCTCAGGGCTCAAATGCCAGTGATTGGTTATGTTGGTGGCTACTGTGCACATGCTGCAATCAAAGTTCTCAAGTGCAAGAGCTGCCAAGGACACTTGGTCATTACTGCTAATGAGGCCGAAACAGAAGAGGACAGCCACTCCTTAATCACAAAACTGGATCGAGGTGGCCTCAAATTTCCCTCTGCCCTTGTGATTACAGTAGTTATGTACACAGAGGTTGTAGTTAGAAAGCTTACGACGCAAAGCAACTCTACCCAGTTTCTTCATGGGTCGAACCAAAGAAATGTCGTTCGGCAATTGACACTGGACTGTCTGCCAAGGCTTGAAGACATAGATACGTGCGAAAATGGGCACACGTATGATCTCCTCGTCTCATTGGTTGCAAACTGTGCCGCAAATATAATGCTGAACAATCTCTGCAGGCAAAGAAATGACCTTTTACGCATTGGAAAAGAACAGAAGGCAAAAAACAGAAAATCCCAAATATTTCTTGAAAACTAATTTTCCAGGCGATTTGCTCTCCCTATTTGAGTGAAATTGCACTGAGGCCATTTTATTCCACAGTGCTGACTTAATTGCCTTGTCATACTTCTGTCATTTGTGCAGTGAGCCTTGTTTTTAGTTTTTTTTATTGGTGGTACATAGTTATTAAATCTCTCATTACATGATCTCGGAATTTCAACGTGTGTTCATTTTCTGATCGAACCATCTCAGTGCCTGCTGTGGCAGTTGAATGATCCATGTTTGGTACCTCGCAGCTGTCTATGCTCTTCTTGGGCACTCCCTGTACAGTTATATTGTTGTGCAATGCGATTTTTGTTTGTGCATTTGTCTCGTATGATATGCAGCAGTCCATATAGTTTTGTTTGTCTGACTTATTTATCATACTGTGGTTCACACTTTAGTCACAAGTGTGTTTTATGTATTGTGACTTTTTGACTTTTGTTGAATGTACAATGTGATGTTTTATGTGTCGCTACTACTGTGATAAAGGAATAGTATATTTTCCGCTAACCTGCTATGTACATGGGAGCTTTTCATGTTTCAAAGTTTGGGCATGTTTTGGCAGTTCAATGCGTTTTTTTTTATTTCGTTCAATTGAGACCCGAACAGTGCCTGCTTTGACAAAAGAACAATCTTGTCTCTGATATGATACGCAGTGTCAACCTCTTATAAGTGCGATAACTTTTCAGCATCAAGTGCAGTATCTTTTGCTGGCTGTCGTCTGTCTCGGTCGAGAACAGTGTGCACTGTGATGTTTATGCAAACGGCGTGTGCTTGTGATAAATAAATATGCATTGCGCCATTCATGGTATTCGTTATTTTTTGTTACCCTGATAAATCGTGCGGACCTGGCGATCGAGGAGTTAGCTGGCGTGAGTAGTGCGCGCGCGGCAAGCGCTCGCAGCTGGCGCAGCCGCCCAACCAACGTAGGCCGGCGCGATGTGACGTCGTCGACGTCACATCACGTGACGCGCAGGCCTGAAGCTTTCCCGGGGGTGTCGCCCGTGCACACTGGCGGAAAAACGCGCGCGGCGCGCCGCCGGCGGAAAAACGCTTCGGCGGCGACACGGCCAGACTGTTCGCGGCGAACGGCGGCGGCAGCGCCGCGAAATCCCGCCTCCTCCGAGCGAACGGGCGCGGGAAGCAAGCGAGCCACCGTACGGGTACGAAACGAGCCTCCGGGCGGGTCCGCATGACTCCGCGATGGAGCACGTACGTCACGGACGGGGACGCTCTGATTGGTCTCCTCCCCGGCGGCACGCGGCGTGCCGCGTAAAATCGTGCACAGACCGATCGGCTCGCGGCAAGAGAATCTCTGCCGCGCGGCAGCCTTGGAGGCTCGCGTTTTGCCGCCTGCGGCGCGCCGCGTGCGTTTTTCCGCCAGTGTGCACGGGCCTTTACAGCTACAGAAACGACACACGAACGTTAAAGAGATTGCGCAGGCGCAACCGTCACGCTACATGCACACCAGTCCAGTTGTAGAGCAATTCGCCGTGCGACAATTGCCGATCGGGTCAAACATGCAACTACGGTAGGCTTTGCCCGCAGCTAATATTGCGCTGCCATATTTACTCCTGTAAATGACATGGTTGCACATGTTAATGCGACAGTTATAACCGAAAAAGTTCAGCGCTTACCGATAGCGCTTGGCCAAGTTGTCAATCTTCAGTCGAAGCTGTTTAACGTTGTATGGCCCTTCGCCATGTGGGAGTCCGGCGTTCAGCTCTTCGACAATTCTGGAGTAAATGCGGGCGTTCCGCACATTGGAGCGCAGTGCTGCCAGATTGTCTTCCCACAAGCGTAGAAGCGCTCGTGTTGTCGCGTCTGGCCAGTTGGTGCGCCTTTGCGATTTCACTGTCGCCGACGCCGTCGCACAAGCCGCTGCAGGGGTGTCCTCCATCTTGCCTCGGTTTGCGGTTTGTGAGCATAAACCATGGTTGCCTAGCTCGGTTTGCGATAACCACAGTTAGGAGACTAACTGCGGTTACTTCCGCCGTGTAGCAAGCAATAACCGCGGTTAGCTGTAGCCGTAGTTAGCTTAACCGCGGTTAAGGCTCTCCGTGTGACAGGGGTATAACTCTAGCGAAGACCGGCGAAGCGCGCGCGGCGGCTCCGTCACGCCAGCTGTGCGCTGTGTGACGTCACTACTCCTCCCGCATGCACAGCACGGCTGCCCAACAGCCACGCGAATCTGCTCAACGTCGGTCACGCTACAAAAACACGGGTTCGATGCCGGCCGCTGAGGTCACATTTTCGATGGAGACGAAAATGCCTGAGGCCCGTGCACTGTGCGTTGTCAGTGAGGATTAAACCCCTGGTGGTCAAAATTCCTGGAGCCCTTCATTACGGCTTTTCTTTCATTTCTATCTCTTTCGCTCCCTTTCCCCTACCCCTACGGACGCTTAGCCGTGCTCCCTACATGGGCTGCAAAAATTAGTGCTTAACAGAACCACAATCTATCGCCCCATGCTGAGGCTCCTTGTGGCTTCTTGTACCAGCGGTCGGGAAAGAGAATATGGTGGTGGCATTGGTTCATACCGGTATAAGACACTAATTGCTGCAGCACGTCATGAAGATCGGCTAGGCGGCAAAAAGAGCGTAGACCACCGATCGCTTTGCCAGCGCAGTTGTAGAGAGCGCGGACGAAACAGGATGTGGTGGAGAGCGCTGAAGCTGGGATAACAAGGAGGCGCAGCACGCGGATGTTTCTGTTGGCTTGACAACGTGAACAAAAAACAGGTTCTATAATCGTTAGTATCATCAGGAAAGGACAGTGTGCGCCACCATTCTGCAAGTCGACTGCTCGACAGTACAGCACCCGTGGCCGGAACTGAACTGACCCTTGGCGATAGCGTCGACAGAGCGTTTGCATCATGGGGGTTTGCGTCGTTTGCATTAAAGGAGCTAATGACACATATGCGTACATTCACTAGTCTGAAAAAATGCGGACTGCAAACAAGGAGAATGCAAAAAAAAAAGAACGCTACATAACTCGCAGGCACCCTCTAAAGGCCCGTGCACACTGGCGGAAAAACGCGCGCCGCACGCCGCGGGCGGCAAAACGCGAGCCTCCGAGGCTGCCGCGTGGCAGGAATTCTCTTGCCGCGAGGCGATCGGTCTGTGCACGATTTTACGCGGCACGCCGCGTGCCGCCGGAGAGGAGACCAATCAGAGCGTCTCCTTCCGTGACGTACGCGCTCCATCGCGGAGTCATGCGGACCCGCCCGGAGGCTCGTTTCGTACCCGTACGGTGGCTCGCTTGCTTCTCGCGCCTGTTCGCTCGGAGGAGGCGGGATTTCGCGGCGCTGCCGCTGCGGTTCGCCGCGTGCAGTGTGGCCGTGTCGCCCCCGAAGCGTTTTTCCGCCGGCGGCGCGCCGCGCGCGTTTTTCCGCCAGTGTGCACGTGCCTTTACACGTACGGCGCCCACTAAAGCCACCATTATCGCGCCGTGTTGTGCGGGTAGATTTTAGGGCCCATGCCGCATTAACTTCATACGGTCGTCGTTGTCGCCTTTCGCTAAACGGACGGTGAAGGTATTGCACAAAGTGAACTACATGTTAGCAGATCTACGTAAAGGTGTCCAGAAGTTTTACTGACTGCTTTGATTACATTTGCTCTGCTTGTCTAGAGCGCCCTACTGCCCCCACAGCAAACACAAACAATGAATTTTTACTTGACCATTCTGAGGCGCAAACTTCTGTTATTCCAGCATGTAGAACATGTATTAAGCTTCGTTAATTATCAGACGCTGTTAGCCAAAAAGCTCAAATGCAAATTGTCGATAACTTGCGCAAATATGTGGGTAAGATTCTCAAACAACACTACTGTTGTAGCAGATATCTACCCTCTGTATATGCGAAATATATTGTACAGTTGACCAACTGTAATCAGGCGTGCTTTGGGGCTTTTATTTCTTTATTTTTTTTTACTGTCACTGCAATCTAGATCATCACGTGGTTTCTAGAGTCCCAGCGAGTAGCAGAAAGCCAAAGAGTACATGAATCTTAATGCGCCTGTAGTCGAAATGTGCATGAAGTCAAATTCCAGCCATGTGAAATAATTACAAGACGTTTTTTCTAAAATTACTTTTCTTTTCTTTTTAGCAAGGAGAGACTCCTTTGTACACGAACGGGGTCCAGCAGCTCAAAGTAGCCGTATTATTGGCTGCTGCACAACTTTCTGGGATCGCTGCCCATGAATGATGAACTCCTGGTGGAGGAAAACGTAGGGGTGATTCACAATTCCTGGCTTCATGACATAGCAATATGCTGCTTATGAACATGCAAGAGAAGGTTTGAATGAAAAAGTACGTATATGGCACAATGCTTTTATTGAGGTTGATATTTGCAACATGTACAGTACGGTTATGAGAACTGAAATATGTCATTCTTGGTCATACAAAATGCAAATTCTTTGCAGAATGCTGTGTGTGCTGATTTATACATAGAACAGAATTCTGGGGGAGCTTGTCAGGGAGTTCCTCCAATACGATGAAAGCACCAAGCGCAGTTTTACTCTCATTCGGTGGGTGCACGTGTGTAAGGCCTAGGAAGCCATCCACAGTTTTTTCCCTTTTGAGCATGTAAACATTATGTGCCAGTCCGCTTTCAAATCAGTGCAGGAAATAATTCCGATATAGCTGAATGCACAAAACAGTACTATAGAAATCCCACATGACAACATACAAGCAAATCTATTGAATACTGTTAAGACAACAGCAAAGAATTCATGACAACAAAGCTGTGACTAACAATTAACAGCGATGAAAGGTCTGTCAGAACTTTGAAATCTTCAGGTACATTACACGTCACTGCTGACATTTACCTAAATGTAAATCTACATGGATCTTGCATTTCACTCATGATATACCGTGTGCTGCTGCCAAACAGGACCTACTTTTGCCATTATAGTGCCTTCATACATCACTATGCAGGACATAAAATGACAGAAAAATTTCAATGAAAGACTATGCGGGTGGCAGGCGCCCATTGTCTATAACGGGCAGTGCTAAATGTTGTAAAATACTGCATTCATAATTTAACTACCTGGCGCATTCACAGATATTTTCTTTAAGCTTTCATACTACTGAACAAGCACGAGCAATTGCTGCACTCGAAAACAAAGAATTGAAAATTGTGCAGTAACCTCACTTCACTGTCCAACCCACAAATGTGTCACAAAAATGCACCTTGGTCACGATATCTGAAAACCAGCGGCAGAGAGTACTGTCTTCAGGATGTTTTCTTGTGCATTTTTCAACCCAGGTTCCAGAGGTTACAGACGTGCCTGAGGGCGCAGAAGTGGTTGCCTCATGGGAGGACGCTCAAAATGATGAGAATGTGGTCCCCCGTGATGATGCTGAAGCCACCAACGAAACCCCAGAGGAGACGTCCTCGCCTAGCACTCATACGTCAGGGGATGCTAGCAAATCTAGCACGCCCCATAATGCCAGTGGCGGCACAAGAAAAGCACGCAAGCGTCCCCTAACTACTGCACAACTGCTCCTTGAAAGTCACAAGGAGGAGTTAGTGCACATAAAAAAATCAGAAAAAAAAGGCAGAAGCTGATGCGAAAGCTTGTGAAGCTTCAAGAAGAAGCTAATGATATTAACGCAAGCATGTGTAGAATGATGGAAGAGTACTTTCAGACAAAGAAATCTGAGAAATAAATTTTGTTTTGCAGTAAGTTTTTACAATGACATATCTGAATATTTCTTGCAGTGCCCACACATGTTTTGGTTTCAGGGAGAACCAAGAAAGGCACAGCCTGAATTACAGGATTGTAAACACAACTGGCTATGTTACCAAACAATGAAATGCACTCGCCGCAACATGTGAACATCGCAATTCTCTGGCATGTTATGTCTGTGTCTGCATGCCTTACACCCTTACATATGATTGCACCCAAACCTCAACTATGTAGCAGAGGCAGGGGTGTTCCCGCCATGGTGGTCTAGTGGTTATGGCACTCGATTGCTGACCCGTAGGGCGCAAGATTCGAACACCATCGGCCTTTTTGATGGATACGGAAATTCTTGAGGCCCATGTGCGTAGATTTAGGTGCACGTTAAAGCCCACATGGTTGAAATTCACAGAACTTTCCACTACAGCATCCCTTGTAATTGTACTGCAGTTTTGGAATGCTAAGCTCCAATAATTATTATTGTATGCAGGGGTAAACAAGCGGCACATTCATGACATTGTGATGTACTTGCACTTCGTGTGTGGTCATGCCAGGTCAGCAAAGCCAATGCATAGGAACTCTGTAAGGCACTACAGAGCAAAATTCTAAAGGGAGCACACACAAAGAGCACAGCATTCCTTCCTTTCGCAGCATTTCTGTATTAGTTCATTTAGTGGCGTGCAAGTGTTCGGCAAGGGCATTCCTTACAGCAACACCAGATGGTACCACTTGTCTCGTCGTACAAACTGGTTGTGGTCGTCTTCTGTCCTCATTTATGACAGCGTCCACCCACGAGACATCACAGCGATCACTTAGTTGCTCACAAATGTTGTGCAGAACACAACATGCACGAATGATGCTGTTCACATTGTCAATTTCGCCCTCGAGGGTGTGCAAGATGCGGAAGCGTGCCTTCAGCCGGCCGAATTCATTTTCAACCACGCGCCTAGCACTTGAGAGACGGTAGTTAAACAACTGCGTAGGGGAACCACTAGGACCAGGGTGAGGATAAGGCTTCATTATTGTAGACTGCAACGGGAAAGCTTGGTCGGCAAGCAGCACAGGACCAAGTGCCACATCCTTAAACAGCCTTTTGTCTCTTGTGAATCGGCTGCCAGCCAACGCTTTTGGAAGCCGTGACCGCTGGAAGACACTGGAATCGTGGTTTCTCCCAGGTGTTCCTACATTCGTGTACAGAAACTTGTCGGTGTGATCCACAACAGCTAATAATATGACGCTGTACCATCCCTTATAATTAATGTAGTCTGTGGCATTCTCTTTTGGGGGACAGACTTCGATATGGCACCCGTCCAAGGCACCCATACCTTGAGGAAATCCTGTGACTGCCGTGAACCTGCGTACGTGCTCGGCGACTTCGCGTTCCATGGGAAATTTCCATGGGTTCCATGGGTTCCATGGGAAAGTCTAAGGTCCCCAATTACAAGGTACACATCAGGCGCCGTCGCATTCCGCCCACGACAGACAATCGCGCTGACGCCTGAAGTGGATAGCAAAACGTGAAAGCTGCCTAAGGCTAAAAATCCATCGTAAAGGTGTTTCTTGTAGTTGGAGCCTTGTCAGTGATGTGTACTGCTCGAAGCAGCACTCGGGGCACCAAAGCAGCCGCGCTCAACATGAATCGCCGCACAGTATACGTCGCGGTGCCCACGTTTTGTTGCCGTGCGTTTGCTTTTTTTTTTTAATGAGAACGACGCCTGCGTGTGGTTTGGCGTCTGTGCGAGCAACTGACTCATCGCCTGTCGTATTGCCGCCAATGGACATCGTCGCACCCTAGCTATTTTAATTTATCTTTCGGTGTGATCTTGGACTATAGATGTAGGCAGGTTAACTTGAAAGTATGGTTCGTAAATAGTGTACTCGTAAGCAAACCATAGTATTTTGCGTGACTCAGCCGCACCTGACTTTATTATATAATGAGTACGTTTCATATGATTTCAGACGCACCGAACACATTAGATTGCGATCGATTCCAATCGGCGCCGATCTCTCGGATCAAAAAGCACCCGGTGTGGCACAAGCGCACCAATATAATGTTTAATGTTCCATCGTGATGTGTGCCTAGACCAAACATTTGCGTTTGTCAACTAGCCCGTTTTCGGTAGCTTAGAACACGTGTGATAAAACGTAGGTTACGCGTTTATGCGATGTAGCGTTCCGTACACAACTCCACCCCTTATGTGAAAAACATGATCATTATTACGACCTTTTCAAATGGTCACAGTAAAGTTTTTAAGTTATCATGGTAAGTTAGCCATCGGTTTAACCTGTGATTTTAAGAAAACTAGGCATGCTCCATCACAGACGACTTGCTCTCTGCTTGTTGCCTTTAATTATAATTTTATTTATGTTTAACAGGCTTGTCCTGAAACTGGACAATCTTGCTTACCTTTGGCAAGAATTCTGCAGTTAGCATAACTTTGCTCAGCAACATCGGCTGACATGCCGTCGCACAGATCGTTTGTCAATTCATCGCGTAGCTGCCTTCCAGGCTACAACTTCCCTATCCAGCGGATCAGGCAACTCTTCTCTCCTCTGCAGTTTATGCTTGTATCTCTCTCGTGCGACATCGTCGACCCCCTTCATGTAGTCGCAAGACGTCGCTCTAAACACACTTGAACGAATGCGCCAGAATTATTTGAGCAACAAACTCTAATGCACCAGAGGAAAACACCGTCGAGTCCATTGAAAATGTATTACCGGAAGTGCCGCACCGGAAGTCTTCTTGGGCGCACCGTTCGGCGCATTCCTGTTTGTTTACAAACAGCGAACCCGTCTATAGGCGCTGCGCATGGCGTATTGACCCTTACCAACACACTCAACTTTCTGTCCTTTTGTATATGTTCCCCTTGGGATATACAGTAACATTATATGTAACATATACAGAACATGTACAGTTACTGTATATGCCCCCGTAGGGAGTCTATATAGTAACTCTAGTCTTCGCATTCCAGAGGAGTGACGTCATAGCCGCGGCGCGTGACCAGCAAGGAGGTTATACATTACTTTTCTGCAGTGGAAGCGGCCCGCCGAAGGTGAAGCCGTCGCCGCCATCTTGCTCAGTGATTCAGTAGCAGATGACCACGTAGACTGCGGAGAGTGTAGACAGCGCGACGGTGTTTCGTGGTGTTTAAGGGACTGTCTACCGTCCTTCGTCGTTCTCCTGTTTTTTGGCTCTATAGAAAGTGTCCCTTTCGGAGTGTCCCAGCGCGCAGTGCTTTCCCCAGACACTGAGTACAAATTATTAAAACACAATTTTTAGATGCGAAGCAGTTTATGGTCGGGGCTATGTCACTCTCTCCCTCCCTCCCTCCATTTATCCGCTGTGACGAGACCCGTGCGGCGTCCACACTCGCACTGCTCATGCGCATCCTCCTCCTCTCCGACGCTCCTCTCCGGATTGCGCAACAAATGGCAACACCTGCGGCTACGCGCGCGATAATGCGAAGCACCTTAGGTTAGAGGCGCGACAGTAGGCGCTGCATACTCCGCTGGGAGGCGCCTATGTAGCTCGCGGTATAATGACGCACGCACGCCCTCCGGTCCTCTCAATAGGGATATTTAGCGTGTCCGGTAAAGCGCCCTACGCAAGGTTGCTTGCGTAAGAGCGGAATACCGGATGAGAACTGCGCATGCGCGTGTCTTACCGGAAACGCCCGATGCGCCTAGAACGCCCAGAACGCTCTCCCTACGCCCGTTGTCCCAAGGTTGCTACCTTTTCCCAAGGTCACGGCTAGCACGAGAGTATAGCCAAAGCAAGCCAAATAAAGCAAGAACATTCCAAAGAAGAAAAAAATGGCTACAAAGGTGGCACGGGCGCCGCCGCGGAAACGCTTTACGCCGTCCGACGACCGGGCCATCTTAGAGGAAGTCGTCGCCGTTAATCCTTTCCGCGACTCCTCATGGTGTGATGTCGCGGAAAGGATTTCGTGCGTACTTGGGCGACAATACAGCACGCGAAGCGTCAAAGAAAGGGTAGACCTCCTCCTGGCCCAGTTTCTACGAAGTGATGCAAGAAACAGGAGAAAGTAAGCAGTATCTTTATTGCACATTTATAATCTCTTGGCTACCACGTTGTGGTGAAACGTTGTAAGTTTGCGCGTTTGCTTTGCTTGACTAGATCAGGAACCGAGGAAGACTACAAGGCCGTCGATGCTCTGCTTCAGAACGTGGCCGATCTCGCCCGCGAGTGTGGCTATCGGCCACCGCGGTCGGCCGTACGCAAGCACCGCTGCAGAGGGGCACCGAAGGCCGATGAGTCAGCGTGTGCTCCCCAGCGGGCAACGCGCCTGGAGCAGAGCGCTTCTGACGGCCGCCTCGCGGCAGCGTTAGAAGCGCACAACGCGGAGACGGCCACTTCTGGTAAGGAATTTTGTACTTTCCTGTCTTTTTGTGATTGGGAGAGGGACACTATCAAATGTTAGCACTGAACTGCATCGCTAAATAAAGATAACTTGCATAGTTAGTCGCAAACTATTTGTACTTCGCTGCTTAACGAATACGTGATATCAGTTCTGCAAATGCTCGCAGCCTGTATTTAATCCACTTGGTTAACTGCATTCACACATTTGCAAATGATACAATGCTTTCTCACACCTGTCGAAGTAATTTGTCAGGTTTGGTGCTGTGATACTCGCTTCGAGGACTAGGGTTTGACTCCCCGCCATGGCCAAAATAGCCCCAGGTGGTTGAAATTAATCAGGAGTCCCCCACCGCAGTGTGCCCAACATCATATCGTGGCTGTGGCATGAAAAAAATGTAGCGCATAATGGTGACGCTTTTTATTATGTGGCGCACGATTTGTTAGAACTGAAATTTAGCTCAAATGCACCTCTTTCAAAGTGAATTCACGGGAACCTGCATTTCATTGAAAAGTAGTTAAGCTGATCATTTAAGGTTTCGTTTGTTTATATATCATACATCTACAGACGACAACATGCTGGCCCCTGCAACCTCAGGTGCAGACGATGATCCGGACTATTGGTCAGTGCTTGACGACATCCCCCCTTCACCTGAGGCACGCTGTACGTAAAACTACCATAGTCTTTCCGTATTTTATGATTATCACAAAAATTCAGTGGAATGATAACTCTTGCACTTGTTTCTTCAAGCAATCTCTTACTAACCTGTAAAACCCACTGTTAAATAAGATTTTTTCTAAAGCTTGTGCTCAGTAGCATTTATGTGTGTGGACGTGATGTTCTGTTTTTCGTGGCTTGCCTAAACATGTGGAATGTAACTGTACCAAAGTTGTTTTCTTGGTTCATCATGTGTAGCTGCACAATCTCACACCACTCAAAATGTACTTAACATACATTTGACATTGGTAATGATCATATATATGGCCTCACATATGGTAGCATACATCTTCCCTAAAACGCAACAACCTACTTAGAGGCTTGCTATCAATATAAATGTAATTTTTGGGGGTGCAGTACATGTGTACATATAATGAGGTCTCCTTTCCTAGCTCCTGAGAGGCCACACAGTGTGGCTGTAGAGGGCCACAGTGCACCAGAAAGGTCACCAGATGTGCCCGGAAGTCGCACACCATTCCAAGGTATATTACTATTTCATTTATCTGCCTATCATTTTTGTTTTACTCCATCTTGCACTGAAGAGGTTGTACTCATAATAGCCATAACAGTATTCGCCTGGTGTGCGACCGATGGCGGCGCTGCGAACGGCGCCTGTATGACGTCAGAGCGGGGATTCGCGCGCTTTCGTCTGCTACGTAGGCCCAGCGCCGTGTTGAAGCCACCGTTGCGGTAAATCTCAACAAAAAAGCAGTTCAGTTGGTTATCTCGCGTATGGTGGCTACTGACGCTGTTCGAACAACCGTGGGTCTGCTTTTAACGTTCATTTAGAACTACGGCTCTTTGTTTTTTAGAACTGCGGCCGCTTGTCTCCGCGGCGAGTGCTGCGCAATGGTGAAGTACTGCTCTGTGACTCAGTGTACTTCGTCCGCTCGTGAAAGAGGCGTTAGCTTTCACAACTATCCTAAGGACCCAAAGCTGAAGAAGTGGATGGTCAAGCTCAGAATGGGAAAGCGCCCCACGCCTTCATCGACCGTGTGCAGCAAACACTTCGCGGACAGTGACTTCTGCTACCCACCGTACGCGCCACTCTTCGGTAAGTTTGTGACCGTGTTTAAGCGCCTCGCCAATACTTAAGCCGTTTATTGCACGCAGGCTATAAGCATAGGCGACTTACACCAGGTGCGGTGGCGTCCCACAACCTGCCGCGAAGGCCCCTAGACAAGGAGCCGACGACGCGGCCTCCGAATCGCCTCGCGGGTAAGCGCGCCTCGTGAGCTCAGCTGAGCGGCGCAGGATATGAGACTACGGCTGCGTCTGGATGGTGTACATACGTATTTTACCTACGAAGCCACGAAGTCACCTACGAAGTCTCTTTTCATTTACAGAAATAATAGAAATGGCGCCGCAATTAAATATTTCATGGTGCCAACATTAAACATTCAAACTAGTCTCAATAGTGAACTTGCCTCTTAATTTAGAAACATTAACACAATGCAAAAGGCGATATGAGCTCGACACCAACTGCAGACCAGCAGTGAACATAAATTCTATGTTATGTTACACGTTGACATTGCCTCACTCTGCTTTGCACGAGCAACGAGCATTGGCCACTTCACTGCTGTCGATCACGACAGAGACGTTGTGCGGTGGGTTGGTGAGTCCACTTGTTTGTAGTACGAGAGCGGCGACGGTGATGCGACCTCCGTTGACGGCCTCGACCGCGCATTCAACAACGTGGCCTGCGTCGTACACCGCCTCGCCCTCGATGAGACACCGCGACGTTTCGCAAGCTTTATCTACATACTTGTAGATTCTCGAGAACGGCACGCTTACTGTAATATCGAAAGGAACACCCAAACTAATTAGTATCGTACGGCGGAAACAAGATAACGAGCGCGAACACTCACACATAGTTTCACTTTCTTACGAGCAATGTGGTCGGTGGCATCGGCGCACTCGTCGGCCATCCGGGGGATTTCTTGGCCCTGTCGATTGGGCCGCAACTAAAACAAGTTCAAGATTACACTCGAAAACAATCGTTGCAGGCGTTAGTTGACCGTCGCGAGGCTGTTCGTTCGACAAAGTTCTCACGTGAAGCAGACGACATGCGTACAGGAGCAGCGGCTGCTGCAGCGCGGTTGAAAACGGAGTCCCCGCTCTGACGTCACACGCGAGAGGGCGCCACTCCAAGATCTCGAGGCCAATACTGCTATGAATGTCAGCATTTTAAACGAACTGGCTACTGTAAAACACGTTGTAGGGCTAGTTGGTTCATTGTATTGATGAAAAGACGTATTCCAGCCCAGGAAAACAGACGAACACAGGAAAAACACAAGGAAGACAGGAAAGTGGCTGATGTATGCTTGTGCTTCATGGGGAAAGGAAAGAAATGGTGTATGCTTGTGCATATGCTTGTGTGTATGCTTGTGCTTCCTTCGTCAATTTTCTGTTCTTTATCACAACAGAAAACACACCATTCAAAGTGTACAAGCTTGTAGTGATTTCAGTGGCAGGAAGGAAGTTGGCAGAAATTTTTAAAGCTATCTTCATGGTCACACCTTCAGCATGCGTAGGGACTGCAGCAACACTGGTTACTGGGCTTTTGCAATATTAGTTTAAATATGGAACTTACTCTCTCTCGTGAAGGCACACTACCAAATGTGTGTCAAATGCAATTTTAAGCAATAAATTTTCGCCTTTAAGCAGAATAACTGAATGTGTGTGAGTATTTGTTAGTTTTTTCATAACACTAGCAGTTTGATAATCATCGCAAAAGGTGTCACCACTGGTCATTTTATCACAACTTTCACAGCCAAGTTAAATATATTATTCTTTTTTATGAGGTGAAAACATGCTCGTTTCTTCGATGTAAGAAATGGCATCATCTTCACCACAACTGAAAAAAAAATTCCGGACCAGAGACAGCCCCTTTATGATTGAGAATACGGTTCACATGATGCCACTGGTTGGCCACTTAACAAGCCTGATACTTTCTATCAGCATCTCCACTTGATCTTGCATCGTTCCGCCCAATAGCGCTGGCCAGCTGTGTAGGAAAGCTAATGGAACGGATGATCCTTGGCCGCCTGGAGTGGTACCTTGAACACTACAAGATTTATCCGAACTCCATGGCTGGTTTCCGACGTGACCGCTCTTCCATCGATAATGTAGATGACCTCGTTTCTTACGTTCAGCACGAAAAGTCCCGAAAGCGATTGTCCGCAGCATTGTTAGATGTGAAAGGCGCATACGACAACGTGTTACATGAGGCCATACTCGATGCTCTTGAGACGGTTGGCCTAGGTGGTCGATTATTTCTGTGGGTTGAAAGTTACCTGGCTGCAAGGTCATTCTTTGTATTAACCGACGATGGCCCGACTACGCGATGCTTTACTTGCAAGGGCGTTCCTCAAGGCGGAGTTCTCAGTCCGACGCTATTCAACCTCGCGCTTATTGGGCTTGCCAACTACTATCAAAATTTCAATATACGCAGACGACATCTGTGTCTGGACTTCGGCAGTCACGCGTCCTCAAATACGTGCGCGGCTTCAAAGAGCAGCAACGTTGACATCGAGCTACTTATGCAAACAAGGTCTCAACATATCACCAGAAAAATGCGCACTTGTGGCATTCACTCGCAAAGCAATGACGCCTTACGTCATATCAATCAATGGGCGGACTATTCCCTATCTCAGAACCCACCGGTTTCTTGGCATCATCACTGAAAGAGATCTCTGCTGGAGCCCTCATGTGTCGCACCTGAAAAAACGCCTCACCGCAATTGCCCAGATTTTCAAATTCTTGGCTGGAAAAACTTGGGGCATGTCGGTAGGCGCCATGGTGGAATTATACAGAGCACTATTCCTCGGTTTCTTGAGATATAGCCTGCCCGTACTTTCCAACACTTGTAAGACAAATCTTCGCACTCTTCAGGCCGCACAAGCTCAGGCACTGAGAACTTGTCTCGGTTTGCCGCGGGGTACATTGTCAGAGGCAACTATAGCGATTGCTCGGGACCAACCAATACAAACGCACGTTGCGGTGGAAGTCTTGAGAACCCACATCAGGCATTTTGCCCGTGCCTGCTGTCACCACCTCGCAACATTGCCGTCAGACAAGCGGAACGCGTCATTCTGCAAAATGGTCTCCAGATATTCTGCCAAACTTCCGGCAGGCTTCACCGCCGCCGCCAAACCGTCGATTCCCCCTTGGTGTCTCATTCGACCTACAGTACACCTTGGTGTGCCAGGAATCAGAAAGAAAGCTGAGCTGTCATCAGGTGCTCTGAAACAACTATCCCTGCTTCTTCTACACGAGAGGTACGCCGATAAAGTGCATATTTATACGGATGGGTCCTCGAACCTCCAGTGTTCGTCCGGAGCGGTGGTTGTCCCAGTGAAAGCTTCCACCATCAGTTTTAAGACAGACCACCCGACGACATCGACAGCTGCGGAACTTGCTGCTCTGCGTGCTGCCCTTTGTGTAGTAAATGAGGAAGCACCCCGACAATGGTCAATCTTTAGCGATTCAAAGGAGGCCTTACAGTCCTTGCTGGCAGCCCTGCGGCGCGGACCATACGAGCAACTGGTGTTGGAGATCAGATCTCTTCTCCATAAATCACATGAGAAGGGACACCGCGTGACGTTTCAGTGGCTCCCCAGTCACTGCGGCGTCGTTGGAAACGAATATGCTGACAAGGCCGCCAAGTCTGCACTTGAAGGCACAAAAGTTGAGCCCATACCTCTCTCAAGGTCCGACGCTGCCAGGCAACTTCGAGCGATTGCACAGGAGATTACACTCTCGCTGTGGAGTGCCTCAAGCAGCCAAACTCGGAACAGTCGACAACACCACCTGCTGTCTTTGCGGCATTTTCGATTGCCACCAAAACTCAGCCGAGCAGAAGCCACCCTGCTTTATCGTTTGTGGTTAGGAGTGGCTTTTACTAACTCTTATTCCTTTATGATCGGAATGGCCGACAGCCCTCTTTGTGACACCTGTCGTCGTGAAGAGACGCTACAACACATCATATGCGACTGTCCTCGCTATGACTTACAGAGGCAATCACTGGCGTCCGCTCTCGCTCACCTTGACCTGCGACGGATGTCGGTTGATGCCATTTTGGAATGTCGACCGCACAAGACATCACAATTGAAGGTGACAAAGGCGCTGCTGCAGTTCTTAAAGACGACAGACTTGCACAAGCGACTGTAACAGCGATGTGTGATGTCGTGTGCCATGCAGCTGCCACTGACTGTGAGAATGTGCTATATGTTCGCCCACTTTCTCTCTCTCTTCCTCTTTCCTTTCACCTTTCAATCTCCCCTGTCCCCTTCCCCTCGTGCAGGGTAGCATACCGGTTGTCATACACTGGTTAACCTCCCTGCCTTTCCTTCTCTACTATTTCCTTCCTTCCTTCCAGAAATTATGGTCACCGTGATCCTGCAGAACCATGCTGAGGGCTGTACTAAATTCTGAACATGTCACTTGGGCTTATCATACAGCCAGACTCTAACATAAACATTGTGTGTTGTCAGACAATTTGTAGTTTATTCATTGAATGGCACGTAATTTTGAAGAAGATGCTATCATCATCAGAAATACACTTCATATTCAAGAGATAAAGTGATTTCATTTGATGTTTGTTGTGCATAATGTTATTGCATGTTATCTTTTGCAAATGAAGAGCTCGCTGCCAACACCCTGACACTAAATGGAGCCACCACTGCGAGGAATGCGAGCAGTGCCAGCATGCAGCAGCCTGCAGTAACGACTTCACAGACCCCCGTAAGGAGGACACCCATCAGAGGTAAAAAAAATTAATCTACTGCTTCAGAAGTAAGCTTCTGCTATAGTAGTTCTGTTGAACTATAACATAAATGTTGAGATTATACTTGAGGTGCGCTAAAGTAATGGATGGGAGGAAGATTGGGTAGGTTACTATTGATTCATGGCTGCTACAAGCAGCAACAGCACACTTACAAGGAGAAAGCAACACTTACATGACAAAAGTGCTGACTTTCAGCTAAAGAATATATTGGAAGGAGGAGTTAAACTATACTTAACTACGCTTGCATCTACATGGCAGAGAAAAGGAAGCTTTTGTGACATATGGAATGCATGAAATAAGTCAAAACTGTGCTAGGAGCCTTCAAATTCTCTCAAAGAAAAATAAGTTTTCTTTTTGGACCATGTGAACTGGTGATAAGGTAGAAGCACAATGCTTTTTCTAGTGTAACTTTATCAGTGTACTGCACCTATCACGAATTGTTCACTGTCTTATAGATCGATGCACAGTTCAGCATAATTTAACTCATTTAATTAAACTTTAGGAGTTTAATGGTTTTAAAAAGCATGCTTTTACTTCAGTATTCAGCGTTTTGCCTGACGTAAGAGCTTTTCGGCTATGGTGGTTAGAGGTCGTAGGCAGCATGACTGGTCACTGCTGTTCGCAATTCGATGCTCTCCACGGTACCCCACATTCTTTCTTTTGTGCTGCACTGCATTTTTCTTAGCCTGCCTTGTTCGTTTGCAGCATCACTTTTTGAGTAAAACAGACTTATTGTTCGTGCAGTTCATTCTCTCCCATAAGCATTATGGATTCAGGTGTTGGTACAAAAACGATACATACTTCACACCCAATTTGGTACTGGTCAATGTCTGTCATTGTTCTTTGTACCAAAATAGCACGGCAACTTGTAGTTCTCATCACATCTCAATTACATCGCCTAAAACTACTAGTCGTGGTCTTTATCACATCATTCCCTTAAACTACTGTCCATAGAATTACGTCACGAGTATCATCAGATTTTTTTTTTTGTTAGACTGCACACTTGCCACGTTTGCCTTCTATTACTAACGCATTGCTTTTAGTTTATCGTTCAATGCATGCTTGGTTTATTGCTTCATACATTTTATTGTCATGTATGTGGAGTATGACGGCTTTTCTTTGTTTGCTTGTTTAAGTGTTACTTGAATTTTAATCAGCTGTATGCCCTAACCTCTTTGATACCTTTAACATAAAGCATTTAGGGTATAATAAAATAAAATAATAAACTATATCTTAATAGAGATCCGAATGAGCAGTTCCAAGATTGTGCCTCCTGACCTATTTGGTCTGACAGGACCTGTCTACAGTAATTATACTACCTACTGAAAGTTTAGTCAGCTTATAGCTGGTGGCCTTGTAAAAGACACAATTGCTACAAGTGACCACATTGTTCTCCAACACAAACTACAGTCTTATTGCGTTTTTGTCCTACTTTCAATTACTTTGTACCATGCACAAATAGTCCATATGCTAATGATTTTTATGATCTTCTGTATGTTGTGCGAGCACACTGAAACCAAAAATACCTTTATGCAAAATTTACTTTTGATTTTTAGTCTCCTTTTCTTTC
>JABSTT010002308.1:0-47281 GCA_013339685.2 Hyalomma asiaticum
GCGCCACTTGGTTGAGAGTTTCCGAGCAGCACGCGGATTTTTGTGGAGGACGAAGCTACCGGATCTACTACAAAGTAAGAAGAATTCTGTTTCTACTAAATCGCCGTCAGAAAAGGTAATGATTCTCGGAGACGCCGTTTTAGACGAGAATCACAAGAACATTCTAGCATTAGGCCATGAGTACTGTTTTCAGCCTAACCTAAAAGAAGTTGACGTTTTAAGCTTACCTCGATCTGTAACTAAGGTTATTCCGGAAGTTGAACGGTCTCGCTGTATCTCAGATTGCTTCGCCAGCATCAAGCTTTCGAACGATCTCGTTAAGGCCTCTGACCCTATCCGACCAGTGGTAAATTACTGTGTGGAACATAATCTTCGACCTGTTTTATCTGATAAGGAAGGTTCTTTTGTCGTCATGCCGAATCGCACTTTTTTAGACAAAGCCTCAGCAGCTATTGAAAAGAATTTTAGACCTGTGAAACTGAAACTTCGGTAATAAAACAACGAGCTGTCGATCTCCTGTTGAAACATAACCTTGATAAGGTAGCTTCTAGTGTTAAAAAGGCAAAATTGCTCACTTCAGAATTATTTTTCTCAGCAAAAACCCATAAGCCAGAATTCCGTTTCGATCGATGTATCAGAGTCAGGGACTTTGCAAGTTTGTGTAGCTAGCTATTTGCAGGAGTGCTTAACATCTCCAAGTTTTTCTGACCCCTTCCGTGTACGTAATTCTCAGGCTCTAGTTCAGTTAACAGAGGAAAATCATGGCGACTGCACAGCGTTTAGCATGGATGTAGAAGATTTGTATTACTCGCTGCCGCATGAAGGTTTACTAAATCGCGTGAAAGAATGTATTCAAGAACAAGGGCAAGAGTCCGGTTTCATAGATAGATGCGGAGTTTCTCTTTCTACAGGTACCTTTCTAGAAATTCTTTCCATGTACTTAACGTCAACATTAGTTGGATACAGAGAAGGCGTGTTTGTGCAGAAATTGGGCATTTGTATAGGTTCAAAGGTCGCCCCTATTATAAGTGATTTATACTTGAGCAAGCTTGACTGCCGTTTAAAAGAGGCTTTAGGTGACCACATCATCAGGGTATTTCGGTATGCAGACGATTACCTGATATTTTGTAGTAAGGATGATTTTGAATCCGTCGTCACCTATGTAAGCGATCAATTTATACTTAATGGAGATGGTCTAAGGTTTACGAAAGAACCAGCGGAGAGGAACGTAATACAGTTTTTAGATATCTCTTTGTCGTTTGAGCAGAATCACGTGTGTTGGCAGTATTCCCCTAGAGCATCTAAGCCGTTGTTAAACTTTCACTCCAAGCAGTCGAAAGCAGTAAAAAACGAATAGCCGTGTCCTGTTTAAAGTCAGCCCTATCGAAGTCATGCGTGCACCATTTGACCATTAGCTTTAATGCGCAGGTCGAGCGCCTCTTAGATGCAGGTTACCCTAGACTAGCCATAGCCACAGTAGCTGAGCGTCTGAAGAAGTCGATTTCGACCGGAACTAAAGCTGTAGCAGAGAGTAACATTAACAAGAAAAAAAAAAGAGTCGTGAATATTCCGTATATCCACGCAGTTTCGCACAGGCTTAAGGAAGTGGTAAGTAGATATGGGGTTAATGTTGTGTTTACGGCTCCCAATAAGTTCGGTAGGGTTTGTGCAGCCGTGCATAGAAGAAATGAGCTGATGGAAGGAAAGAAGCGAACGGATATCTGTCAGGTTAAGCATATAGCCCAGAACAATTTTACCGACTGTCACATGGGTGTGGTTTATAAGATTCCTTTTAGCTGCGGGCGTTTTTATGTAGGACAAACTGCGCGTTGTATTAATCAAATATTAATTGAACATAAAAGGTCGCTATCAGGTGGAACGCCGTCTAATCTATCTTTGCACTGCCAGGTCTGTAGCTGCACGCCCGAGTTAGACGAAACCGAGATTCTGTACAGACATAAGAATGAAGAGACGCGTTTATTGGTCGAGGCCTGGCAAATCACTAATAGTGGAAGTGCGTGCGTGAGTCAGCCGTCTATTAGCTTGAACAGAGAGGAGATAGAATGCTTTCGCAGTTGTCTATCGCGTAGACCGGCACGTGTAATCGTTTGACAGGTGGCGCTACCATTCCGAGCATGCGCAGATAAGCTGTTTGTCTTCTTTCTTTTTCGCCTCTGTGCTCTGCATCAGTTGTTAGTCGGCGTTCGTGTTGTTCACTTCTCCCCTTGTGTCCGTGTCTTGGACGCCTCGTCTTTGACTATGGATCCTTACCAACTCGCTCAACTTTCTGTCCTTTTGTTCTCCAACGCCATAGCCTCCGATCTCGGTACAGTACCGTAATTGCAGTACCGTATAAACTGGACTGCAAGTCTAGATATTCTCAATAAAACAAGGAGCTAAAGTCAACCCTCGTCTTATATAGCTATGTTTAGCCGACAGTGCGTCGCTGTCTGGCAACGTGTGGCGTGCATGAGTGTCGAAGCCACACACGACCGTATCCACATCGAAATCCAATACCAAGCATTTTTTTAGTTTCCCTGTTTTCTCTGTGTCCGTGCTGTGCTTCCGATCTGTTTCGAGTTTTCCGCTCCGATTGATGTCGCTTTTGATTTTTATAGTGTTCTTTTTTTCGTTCATCGGATATGAGTAGCAGCACGACGAGGCACTTCTCAGCTGCATTTAAACTAAACGTTGTTGAGTTCACCAAAGCGAACGGCAACATGGCCGCTCAGCGCCACTGGCCTTTTGAAAAAAAGCGCGCCGTATTGGAGAGTGCAGAAAGAGAAGTTGCAGGAGTGAAACCCTCGGGAGAACGTCAATTCGTGGGCGAAGTGCGTTCACCCACAGCCGGAGGATACACTCGCTGACTTTACGCAGGAAGTCCGTGCACGCTCGCACCTAGTGACCGTGGATACCATTCACAACAAAGCCGTGGAGCTCGCTGGAGAAGCTGTGATCATAAGAGTTCCGTGCACCAACCTCGCGGGTGCGCCTATTCATGAGACGCAAAGGGTTTTCTCTTCGCTGGCGCACACCCATCTGTCAAAAGTTGTCGGAGGAGTTAGAGGACAAGCTTGTGAACCTCCAGCGCTTTGTGAACTGGCTTCGGGAGCAGAACTACATGGTGGGGCAAATTGGCAATGCTGATGAGATCCCCATGTGGCTTGACAGGCCTCTGTCGACCACGATCACACAGCGCAGTGCCAAGAATGTGAAGCTGTTGTCCACTGGCAACGAGCACTCGCGCTGCAGTCGTGCTGGCTTGCACGACAGACGGTAGAAAGCTGCCGCCCTTCCTCACTTTCAAGCGAAAAACAATGCCGGAGGAAGTGTTCCCGCCAGTGCTTCGTTCACATAAAACACAAAGGATACATGGACAAGCCCATGATGCTCGAATGGATACAAGTAGTCTGGAACTGTCGGCAAGGTGCACTGCTGCATCCTTGCAGCATGCTGTTGGACGCGTTTCGTGGTCACCTGACCAACGCTGTGAAGCGCGCACCAGGCGATGGAAAAACTGACCTCGTTGTGATACCAGGTGTACGACGTCCACCCTCGAGCTGCTAAACATTGTGCTGAACAAGCCGTTGTTTGATTCCACTGGCAAGTGATTGGCTTCATTTCTAGCTTTTGCAAAATATACGAGCATGAAGGTTCATCTAGAAGGAACCAAAGTAGCGAATATTTCTGGCAAGGATAAGCACAACGTATAAATGAACAAGCAAAAAGTATGTCTTACTCCACTAGCAAGACATACTGGTACGCTGGCCCAGTGGGATAGTCAATCGAGCCTTGGAAAAAGGTTACTAGTACTCAAGCTGCCAATAATACAATTCTGCAAGGAACTATTCAAAGCTTTCTCTCCAGCCTTTCACACAGCTAACAGGACTGCAACCTAGTAAGATAGAAAAATAGCCAATTCTACATCACCGGGCACGCAGTTCGAACACATGAATGATGCTCTCTGTGGCAGAGAAGCATAGCACTGCAGAAGCTTTCGAGTATCACAGGGAGCTCCGTCACAGAGCCGCAGCAGAGTTCAAGGAAGGCACTTTGCTCTTATTTGAGACAGCCATAGAACACAAGCAGAGTTTTAGCATGAAATGGGACTCACACATTTCTGAGCTCGGCTGGTCCTGTTGTGGCTCCTCAAAGGAGCGGCTCGCCTGCGGTGCTGGCCCAGGAGAGCCCGGTACAGCTAGAGCAAAGTAGCAACAATCAAGATTTGGTGCCATGGTAAACAAGCAAAAGAAGAGCTTAAGTTAATTCACCAAGCAGTTTAGTTAGACGCAGGACGAAGGACATACTGGTACATTGGCACAGTGATGTAGTAAAGCCTTCGAAAAAGGTTACTAGTGCTCAAGCTGACAATAATAAAAAGATCACTACAGTGCATTGGAAGAGCGAATAGAATGCTACTTACTCAATTCTGTTCTATTCATAGAAAAAAAAACTAAAAAAGTATGCCGAGAAGCTCTAATCATCATTAGACCTTAAATTGAGCAGCCGACAAGTGTATCAGCGTGCAATAGGGCTGGCTCCCTCAACTCGTTTCTATGTCACAGAAACTGGTTTCTCTGTGGCTGCTGACAGCATCATTTCTGCAAGAAACTAGCCAAAGTCTTCTCTCCTGCCTTTTGCACAGCTGATTGAACTGCAAGCCAGTAGGGAGAGGAAAAAAGGTGATCACGCTCTGGACCTTGTCATTTCCAGTGATTCGGGTGGGGCGTTGTCTGATACTGAGTGCGCTGAAGTGTTCAACTGTGCTTTTGCTACCGTTTTCACATCAGAGCTGGACACACCGCCTTCGTTACCGTCAGGTACAATAACTTCTTCCATGCCTAACCTCACCTTCAGCGTAAATGGAATCTCATGCAATCTTAAACTTTCGTCATCAGCTGGCACAGACGAAATAAATACAAAACTATTGAAAAATGCCACATTCGAAGTTTCACGCTGTTTATCATAAATTTTTTCAGTCTCTTTCCACATCAGGCATTCCAGATGACTGGAAAATCGGGAAGGTAGTTCCCGTCTATAATTCCGGCAATAAAAACTCTCCATTAAATTATCGTCCCATCTTCCTAACCAGCGTCCCCTGTAAAATCATAGAACACGTCATCTACTCATCTACTCCCACATCATGGATTTCCTCGATTCTAATAATTTCTTTCATCCTTCACAGCACGGCTTTCGAAAGGGGCTCTCATGCGACACACAGCTGGCAATATTCCTGCATGATATACATCTTAACCATGATATACATCTTAAGCTATGCGAAAGCTTTTGATAAGGTACTGCATAAGCGACTGCTACTTAAAATTTCGAAACTTAACCTGCACCCTACTCTCGCAAATTGGATAGCAGAATTCCTTAACGACCGTTCGCAGTCTGTCATTGTAAATAACAAACTGTCAAGCCCTGTCCCTGTAACATCAGGCGTCCCTCAAGGTTCCGTCCTTGGACCGCTGTTGTTCCTAATTATATTAATGACCTCTCAGTGCATGTTACTAGCAATATCAGAATGTTTGCAGATTGCAGATGATTGTGTTATTTATCGCTGTATACGAACTATATCCGATCAAGAAGCTTTACAGGAAGACCTTTGTAATGTATTACACTGGTGTGACACCTGGCTGATGTCCCTCAATGCCAAAAAATGCAAAACAATATCATTTTCTCGAAGCCTTAACCCCTTCGTCTTTCCATATGTGATTAGCAGTACATCCCTTGACCTAGTATCGTCATATAGGTACTTGGGTATCACTGTGTGTAATGACTTATAGCGCACCCACATCTCAAACATCATATCAGCCTCTAACAAAATATTAGGTTTCTTAAACCGCAACCTCTGCCATACTTCACAGCATGTTAAACTAATCGCTCATCAGACCCTCGTTCGGCCAAAACTTGAATACGCGTCATCTGTCTGGCACCCGCATCAGGCCTATCTCACCGAAGCATTAGAGGTGGTTCAAAATCGGGCGGCCAGATTTAGTCATTCTGTCTACTCGTATGACATCAGTGTGACGTCATTAAAATCGTAATCTGATCTTTCGTCTCTCGCCCATCGTCGCCGCCTCGCTAGTCTATCGCTCTACCACAATTTTTTTTCAGCTCTCTTCATCAACCACCTTACATCTCACCCGCAGCGCGCACATCTAGTCGCCTAGGTCACTCGCGTCAAGTCTCGCATCCACGTGCGCGAACCTCTACTTTTTCATCTTCCTTCTTTTTTCGAACTGCCTCAGACTGGAACGGCCTTCCCGAAGAAATCGTTGCCACCACCTGCCCAACTCTGTTCATGCAACTTCTTACGGGATATCTCGAAACTAACAATACACAATAAAGCTTACAGTGATGTACTAACAACACTTTACAAAAAGAAATTTATTGCATTGTATAAAGAACATTTTGTTTTTTTTTCCTTGTAACCACGCCTTATTTAATACCTCCTTGGGGGTCTTTAAGGTATTAAACTGAACTGAACAGAAATAGCCAATAGACCGATCTCACCATTCAATCCGGGCATGCGCAATTTTCCAGAAGTGGCACTGCCACCATCTTAGTGGCAGTTCTCAAAGCACAGCTTGTATAGCCGGGCTTTGAGAGCGCAGCTAAAGCCATGACACGTTTGCTGTGTGCCATATTTACTGGCATTTTGCAAGAACAATGATTGATTGTTCGAAAACTGGGGCGTAAAAGACTATGACCGGGCCTCCTTTGGACATGTTTCATTTAAATTTACTGTATGATGTAGCACTGTTAGAAAAAAAAGATGAATGCAAACACATGCGACCTGATCATGATCTTGTCAGTTGATGCGCTCGTGCCACTTCACGTTGCTGTTAACCATATTTGCTGAGTTACAGTACAAAAAAAGAAAACGTGAAAACACCTCAATGCATGTATCGAGCAGAGGTTGAATGCTTGAAAGAACTGAATACTCAGTCGAAGGAACAATTTTGCGCTTGTTTTGTCATAGCAAAACTTCAAACGCAAGGTGTGTTTCAATCATAGTGACGCTCTAGAAGTGGAAGAATAGAAAGCAATTGCTATATATATACATATACATACACATATATGTATATATATGAACTTAAATGCATGTCCACCTTAGCTGAATGATGATTTGACACACACCATTTGGGAAAACTTACGGACCACTGCTAAGTGTCACAGAAATACTGTGATCTACAACAGCGATTGCCTGCTGCATAAAGTATGGATGAGTTGGTAAGCGACTTTAGCGACAGATGCAAAACGATGTTCTGCCAGTTCTGCCCGTTTACCCACACATGAACGCTCGGCACCAATGTCGTCGCTAGGCCTCACCATTTCGAAAGTGCGCAGGACGGTACCTCAGTAGGAGTATGGCCCTAAGTGTATGAGCCATTTACGCTTGCAAGATATGTTTTGTCACTTGTATATTTGCTTTACCTTGTGCTCGTAATAAAATCACAGTGTAAATTAAGATACCTGCGGCAAAGTTGGTTGCAATGCCAGTGTGGCTGAGCAATTGCCGTGCATGGCGTGAACTAAGCACTGCAGTTAAACAGGGTGTATTAGATGTCTCATCCATGCTAGACGCTTGACAGTTGTCATCACGCTAAGAGGTCAATTTAGGCATCTTTAGTGACCACTATTTTGTCCAGAACACAAGCTGTATCCAGTCCGATGCCGCTGGCAATGACTGCCCGGCAAGGTGCTTGTGCACACGCTTTGAATTGTTGCGGTGAATGAGCGGCCCGTCCATGATGTGTGTAACCTGCTATGATGCTGTAGGGCACTGCTAAAGCGGCACCCATGCATAGAAAAACAAAATTCACAAGCACTGCTGAAGAAATCATGTGCCATGCTGTCCACTCTTTCTGATGCAGCTGTTCGTGCTTTATTTTGAAGAGTTGTGCCGGTTTGGGTTTACGTACTATGTGTGGGGAAGCTACATGGTTTGGGAATACGAGAAATCTGAGGCACTTTTCTTTCAGGCTGTTCATGTAGCACCCCCACACATAGTACGTAAACCCAACCACCACTCTTGAAAATAAAGCAGATAGAGCTTGTCAAGCCACTCGCCAAAGAAGCAGCCGTGCATTTAGGCATACCGCAATTGCTGCGAGTACACAAGTTCCGGCATGCACTGCGGCAGTGGTGAAATACCACGGTGAGGTCGGTCTATTCTACACCACGAGGTCCTGGTCCATGGCAGGCAGTTCGAATACATTGATGATGCCCTCTGTGGCAGAGAGGCTATGTATTGTGGCGATGAGTATCGCATGGAGCAACAGCAGAGTTCAAGGGAGGTACTGAAGTATTCTTCCCCTTATTTGAGATAGCCAGAACACACGCAGAGTGCAAGGATGAAATGAGACTCACACATCACTTCGCCACAGTCGTCATGCTGCGGCTCCTCAAAGGAGGGGAGTGCCAGTGGCGTAAGCACAGCAGAGCCCTGTGCAGCTAGAGCAAAATAGCAACAATGAAGCGCTAGTGCCATGATAAACAAGCAAAAGAAGAGATTAGTAAGGAGACTTACACAACCTAAATTTTGAACAGTTACAGACATGCTAGTTTCTTCCAACATTAACATCTACATATTGGCCTAAGCGACAGTGGCATCGAAATGCTACTGTTGAGGGCAACTCCGGCGATATTTAGGGGCGAAGCTCCTTAAGGCGTGGGTCGTGCGTCCCTAGTAGTAGGTAGCCACCGGCGCGTGCCTGCCGGGAGGCACGCACGCGCCGAGGGCGAGCGCGTGGCTCCCGGCACGCGCTCGCCCGCGAGAGACAACGTTGGTGCAGGCAGCGTCTCCTAGCGAGTTTCTTGATTGAGAAATACCGACTGCTCGCGTATATATATATATATATATATATATATATATATATATATATATATATATATATATATATATATATATATATATATATAGGCACTGCATCTTGACTTGCAATCAAGTGCCGGTGGGAGATTTCACTTGTGCATTGTGCATAGTTGAACCGTGAGGATTCGTAGCATGCGCGAGATGTTATAAAACTAGATGGCGGTACTTGTAGTTGATGATGAAAGATACGAGATGTTATAATAGTTTGATGACATTTACTGAAGTGTTTCACATTTAATTGTGGGGCGAATTCCACGGAAGAGTTTCACGGTTTACCGATGATTCCTTCCGGAGCTTCGCCCCACTCATCATCATTCACCCCGTGAATATGCTGCGATTTTTTTTTTGGTGTTCACGGGTGTCAATGAAATTTTCAGCATATGTTCTCATCATCATTAATAATATATGCCGAGCAAGGCTGTTGCAAGTCATTTAGTTTTCCTGAAAACGAAATGTAAAGCTTTCTAGCATTCTCATGTGGGCCACCCTGTCTTTTTGACGTCATTAGAGTCTACGCTGCCTGCCCGAGCAGGCGGGCTGTCGAGAGCAATACGGCGATACTTAAGGGCTGAAATCGGCAGTGTCATGTTCAAAGCTGGCATATAACTCACTATGCTGTTGGATGGCACCCCCGCTTTCATTTTTCTGGCACCAGTTCCATATTTCTGATGGCAGGGACACTTGTGACATTACCACATATGCTGGAACAAGCACCTACCTGTATCGGTTTCGGCTTGAACACATTGTTCATTTGGTTATTTAAAGTTATTGGTGGGTTTCTGCGCAAAATCACCCACCCTGTCTAGTACGGGACTATCAACACCATTAGAAAACATTGAAATCAGAACATGTGAAAAAACAGCCGGAGCTGCTGTTTAAGCAGCTGGAAATGCACTAACAAAAGATGCAGAAATGTTTGCATTGCAGCACTGCTGCTTTTACAAATTTTTCCTGCTCAGGCAACAGCCTCAGTTAGGGCTGCGAAACATTGCAAGGCTGTAAGCACCAAATACTTTTAGCCTCTACAAAAGCCAAAACAGGAGACTGTTGCATCTGCATTTATGTGTATAGAAATGCACTGATAAGCCATTAATTAACCACTTCCAGTATGAAGGTAATCATTGCATTCCAAGAAAGCAAATTCAAGTACTTCAATATGGTTTTGATACTTGTTTTCGAATTTTGAAGACCTTTCACAAATTTCTCGTAACACAGACACTGAGTTAGGTGCTTCAGAAAAGTGTTTGACATAGCTTACGGTGTATGAGCAGCCACAGGTGGGGTGAAGAAGGGTGCTCATCCTGGCAATGAATTTCACTGCCTGCAGAGAATATTTGTGCATGCATATTCATTTTAAATCGCCATTCCACCACAGTTACACGGACTTGCAACATAGTGGTGCCATACAGTAAAACCATTTAATTCAAAATATTCAACATTGCAAACTAAGTCCTGCAAAGTTGATGAAAAGCTTAACAGTGATAGCATTGACATAAAATTGTGACGAATACAACTGAAAGATCACAGGCACATTGGATGAACACGCATAAAACAGGCAGACGCAAGTGGCGACAGCGATATATGTGCTCTTGAAGCAACTAGCTATGTTCTCAAGCGCAGTTTCAGACAGGAATAAAATGCACTTGCTTCCAGCAGATGCATCTCTTAGAAAAGATTAGACTAATGAAAGATATTAAGAACAGTGACTCCCGTGTCATGAAACATTCACTCAATATTTATATTTGCCTTCCTCTGTTTATTTTTAACGTGGGGATAGCTGGATGGCAGACACAGTTGTGCAGCTATCAAATGAATGTACTGAACATGTGTTACCGCATACCTCGAGCAGTGGATCTTGGTCACTTCTCGAGAAACCAAGACGGAAAAACGATCATTAGTTCAATAAAAAGTAACTCTCCTAAAGGTGCTTCAACATCTTATAACGTAACATAGTCCTTAGTTTATCACCTTAATTAGTCATAATTTACTTTAATTCAAACTCAGCATGCACTGTGAAGTTCTAATTAATTAGCATTTACAGCAGATGAAGGAGAAAATGGGCTGCTTAAAAGCAGCAAATTGCAGCTTGTAAAATAACCTTGAAAAGAGGAGAGTAGTACTACAGTAAAAAAAATGTAAACCTATTTTAATCGATGACTCGCATGCGCACTAGCATTTGCGACATAGAACAGTAGGGATGGTAAATTCGATGAACGATTAAGCGATTAAATGTACACCGTTAATCGATTAATCGTCATCGATTTGCACCTTTCAGTTAATCGAAATAATCGATTAAAGCTCTTCTATTAATCGATTAGGAACCCCCCCCCCCCTGACCCCAACACCGCCCTTTGGCCGGAGCGCATGATTGTGAGGAGCACGACGCCTTGACGCAGATGTCGAGCGCATATTTCTACGCATGTCGAAGGAGCCCGGAACCGCAGGCGGCCATACCCCATAGAGATAGAAATGAACTCGACCCGATCTCCGTCACCTACACCGTTTTATTTAACCCCCAGATTTTACTGGCTTTTCGTGCAAGTGCGACATTGTAATATGCGCTGCTTATTTCTTGACTGGTTCAGTTCTTATTGCCGTTGTATTTTACTTCTTAGCGAATTAAAGATTATTTGTCACCAATGAAAGAAATAGAGATAATATATTGGAAGGTAGAGAGAGCAGCCTGATCTAGTACGCCCCGGCCTTCTACTGTACTTTGGGAACAGCGCAACAGGAGAAAATGAGTGATTAAGCATGATGATGGGAGATAAGAATGAGTGATCCGTATATACATAAGACATGACTGTTGCGCAAAGGGGATATGGATGCTAGTAATGATTTTTCATTACGCTTGGTACCAACTAGCCCAAATGTCCGCCTTAACGCCTGCAGCCCTAACGCCTTAACGCCCAACTTAAGGCAGCTATTCACTTTTGCTAAACAGCGTGCTATGACGCGGAAAATGTAGACTCAGCTCTCTTGGCATAAACACTCGTAACAGTCAAACCCCAGCACGTGTAACTGGGAGCTCGCCTCCACTTGAAACGTGACGGGAGGCGCCATTAGTTGGGCGAATATGCTGTGCAGGGAAAAGCATCCGAGGATTATGAAAAAAGGTCTAATAGTCGCATAATGGAAAGAAGCCACTTTAGCTGCATTTAATTGTCGCTTTTCATAATCCGCAACTTTGCGCATTGGTATACAGAATTTCTAGCATCCAGTCCATTTATATTGAAAAAATGAGCCTGTAGGATGCGGTAATTATGTATAGTCGCCTATTTCGGGTGAAATACAGTTTTCATCTATTGCTTTTACTCCCATGTAAGCCAGCCTAGAGGCTGCCTTCTACTGCTGTGGCACGAATGGAGGACAGTCGCGAAATACTATGTGTTCTAATCTCTGATACATCAGACAGCGCTCACAGTTCGAGCTGTACGCGCTATTGAAAAGGTGCGCGTAGTGCCGAGTTAAGTCGGCGACCAGGTGAAACCTGTGCAGTATACTGGCAAAGCTGCCGTTTACTCTAGCCGAGAGGAAAGACTCCGGTCACTCTATTTCCCACAGATGCCTGCACTGATGACCTGTTTGAGACCAGTATGTTGCTGTACATTCTCGCATGAGTGACCTTAAGGAAGAGGTCACGTCAGTTCGTTGTTATAGTATTATTGACGGCTTCCACAATATCTAACGGACAAACAGAGAAATGTTGGCGTCCCTACAAGAGCGAGCGTCTTTAACTTTCCTTTCCTCCTCGTCTCTTTTTTTAAAAATCTTTCTCGGTATTGTCTCACCCTCGGCCACACTGCGTGTTTCCGGTACGACTTTCCAACTAGTGGTCATCGAAAGCGCTTCCAATTTCGGTTCGATCTCGTAGGCAGACTTCGACGAAATACGACCTGCTGCCCAATCGTCCGTGGGTCATGGCCACTCACGGAATCTTGGATCCTTGAAAACATCCAAAGACGACGGAATGCCTATGTTCAGTGGGCGAAAGTGCTAATTTTCACACAGCCGCTAATGTGCACATGTGACCTCTAGCGCGTTGGATAACTTGTGTCGATATCAAACACAAGCAACGCCTCTCAAACAACAAGACGTCATTTTTCAAGCACTTATAAAAAATGTCGATTAATCAATTAATCGATGGAATTATCACAGCAAAAACAATTAAGTGGTGAAAGGCTAAACCAACGAACGATTAATGATTAATTGATTCAAAAAATTAAATCGACCATCCCTATAGAACAGGTACCTCACATATGAAAGCACAAGGTTAAATTGATCCAGAAATTGAGGCACTGTGTCACGGCCGATATTGGTTGCTTGCACTTCAACTTGCCAATTAGTTAAGAGGGTACAGAAACAAAAGTAACTGGCGACATAGCCTGCAGGAGCAATTTTCATGGACATACACATATCTACTGAATCGCAACGGCAAATAGGGTAATTTAAACTGATATTGAAGTTCTTGTGCACAATAGAGTGCTATGCGCTGCACCTTGTGACATCGACAACACACAAGATCACCGAAGGGGACCCTCAACTTCCGGGACGTCACCATGACAGCCAACTTTGAGCACTGCGGCTAGCTATGATGATTTCGTAGGCACCATTGCCCTTTTGCCGTGCTTGTGCTGGCACACTCCTAGCGATACCAAGCCTCAAGAAAATATTCCCCACTGGATGAAGACAATAGCGACGACGATGACAAAGCACAGAACGTGCAGCAAGTAAAAGAATACAAGTAGGCACTTCATGCACCGTATTATGATTAACAGGCCCCTAGCTACATACTGCAGCTCCTCAGGATTCAGTAAGGTTCACTGTCTGTCCGTCTGTGCCATCAGTGCACCCTCGTGGTTACCCCCAGTTGGCACACTGCCTGCCCCATAGCCTCCCAGGCATGAATTTTCAGAAGATACTAACTACCACTTTCATGCAAGTAAAGAATGAATGCTGGCAATTACCAGACGCCTCTGTAGTGTCCACACCAGAATACACTTCTGCTTTTTTTGCCCTTGCCTGGGGCGTTTCATAAGTGCCTGCGAACAAATTAAATTAAGAATGTTACAATAAAGGCACTTGGGAATAAGCAAATGAGAAACAGTGGAGGTCTCTTTCTGCAAAATATAGGTGTCGTGAACCTGTGACCGCTGATGACATCCAGAGCAATAGGGTACCTAACAGAGCTGCAGCTCTGTTAGGTAGCTGCGCGATAAATGTTCACGAAGTCAGGAACTGAATAAGCAATTGCAAAAAGGCACCAGTTACAAGCTTTAGTTACATAAGCTGGCAACAATGAGTGTCACGACACACGACACAATGAAATCATTTACTTGTACATAGTTAAGAAAAATTAATGTGGCACTACAGCTCCCACTGACAATGCCAAAATGATGGCAACATCCAAAGTGGTAAGAAAAAAAACAGGCTGAAGCGCTTTGATACACCATTTTTAGAGCGAGCGGCTGATGTAAGAAGTCAACAAGGTACTACTTTTCACGACGATAAAGCTGCCATCAAGCTTGGAAAAATCAAAACATGGCTAGCCAATTCTCCAAAAAAAACAACAAAAACATGAGACCTCTGTCAATGGGGCACCTAAAGGAAATGCTATGTTGCTTCTAAATGAAAGAGGGACCTCCAAGAATGTACAATTTCCGTTTGGCGCAAAATGATGACTTATTAGTAGTTGATTTCTTATAACCAAAGACCAAACAGCTTTTTCAACTTCTTCTAAACCAGACTTGGCGCTCAATCCAGGCCACAGGCTTTATTACTCTCAATTAATCAAATCAAACAGCCTTATGATATATCACCACATTTGTAAATGGCTGCTCTATGGCCACTGCCTTTTCATTGCACACCAAAATAGCAGAGACCTGCAACCAATTTTTAAAGTACCTTTTTTTCTTTATTTTAATAAGAGGCTTACTGGTTAGTGTCCAATCATGCAATGGCATTGGGGGAAATGCCGTGAAACAATTTTTACCAGCATTTTTTGCCTATGGAGTCTTATACTCAACACATGTTGCAAACAGTGGCAAAGTGTGTTTGGGCCATGTACCACTAATACCAATTACTTGACCGCTGCACTGATGCTACGTGTAACACTTTGATTGATTTGATTTGTGGGGTTTAACGTCCCAAAACCAGTTCTGATTATGAGAGACGCCGTAGTGGAGGGCTCCGGAAATTTCGACCACCTGGGGTTCTTTAACGTGCACTGACATCGCACAGCACACGGGCCTCAACATTTCGCCTCCATCGAAATGCAGCCGCCGCGGCCGGGATTCGATCCCGCGACCTTCGGATCTGCAGCCGAGTGCCATAACCACTAGACCACCGTGGCGGGGCGTGTAACACTTTGGCACAGGCAAGTTACTCACTGGCTGCTCCACATGACATCGATTCCCACAATGCATGAGATCCGTTGGATTTCTTTTTGTTCATTAAAACAAAAGAACACAAACGTAACTTTTAAGCTGTTTATGAAGTTGATGAAAATGTAGTTGATGCTCAACTACTTTTAATTGGTATCTTAACTTGCTACTTGCTATCAATTTTTTGGTTCGCTATATAATTTCACGTGATGCTTATATCATAAAACGAAAAATTGATAGCCATTTCTGGCTGGTGTTTGTAGAAACACTTGCATAAACTCATCCTTCTCAGTCCACATTACCTTCTATCTCATTCATAGATTCCAAAATTTATTCTGCCTATATCAATCACCTCTTCAGCTGGTCTTGGTGTTACAATAAAGCAGTTTCAAATGACCAAGGCTTAGGCAAAAAGTGTGGCAAGTTTACTTACTGCACCTTGCCATCACCACAGTTGGGAACCCGCGCCAGTCGTTCCTTAACGGGGCTTGGCTTTTTACAAGGGACAGCCGGTGAGCATCCTTCACGGTCGGTGGCCACAAAGATAGTTGGCCATCGGCCGTCACTTAACTTGAGGGCACAACAGCTATACTGTCCTGCTCTTCAGGGAAACGTACAACCCTAAAAGGTTTCGGCATCCTGAGAAAAAAAGCGGTCAAGTTGGTGACCGAAATTCTGCACATATTTTGTCATTAAATCATCATGAGCAGGAGGACACATCCAGAAAATTTTGTCATCTTCCTCAGAACATCAAAGAAAAACTGAATGCTCTTCGAGAACAAGAGGAACTAAAGCTTTTAATTTTCATGTTAAACTACACGAGGGCAACAGGTCAACCAATTTGTATACAATTTTACTCATCCTTTCTAATGCCATAGGCGGGTCTTAATTATTATCGGCAACGGTAATGTTTTGCGACATCAGCAGTCACACTGGCACTCAGTTCCACTGCAAGTGTGCCATTAAAAGGCAAATGTCCCATGCACATCATGTAAAAGCCAGTTACCCTTTTTGCTTGCTATGCTTCAACACAAGATATTGTTGCATGGAGAAGTTCACTTTAACAAAGCGCCCTAGAAAAAGAACACAGGACTGTGAGTGCCAGTCCTGTGTGTAGCCTCCTTTCCCTGTCATTCTTTAGTGCTCCGTATTTTTCTATTTGGAACTGAACATGGCAGCACCTGTTGGTTTCTCATATTTGTGGCAGTGCCACCCTTTGTAGGAAGCTTGAATGGTTTAACTAACTAGGCCTAAGCTTGGTTCATGCTAAAAGATAACGCAGTACCAGATTGTGGCAAGCAATAATTTAGAAAAACTCGAAGGAATGTACCTAGCAAGCCTATCTTACAAAGAAAATTGAACTTTTGAACAGACAGGAAATTTTTCATGCAATTTAAAACTTGCAGACTTCCACAATAGAGTAAAAAGAAATTGCAGGCTCACAAAGCAACAGAGGAAAATGTGAGTCAGCACACTGTCACTTTAATTGACGCAGAATTAAGAGCAGAATTATTTACTTGTAACTTAAGCCACCTGCTCATCCTGCCACAAAGCTTTCCATACTACAGCACAATATCCTTAATGCAGCTGGCAAGCCACTCACTTTCTTTAGAACAATGAGGTGCCGTGACATGCTATAAGAAACCATGCTGCATGTCATCATTACACCAAGGACAGAGCACACTAAGGGTATATTCAGTGGCCAAAGTTCTCTGGTATATACATGCACCTTTTGGCTCATAATGTTGATTCACTGCACAAGACTAATTTGACCATGTAAGAACATGAAATCGACCGTGCCAACAGATTTGCATTTGCTGCACGAGCATCACACTGCTGCCTCATTTAGCAAAAGCCTAGTAGAAGATGGTTAGCACGCTTATGCTTTGAAATATTAAGGCAGCAGCAGGATAGGATGACAACTGGTGCTGGCTAACTGTTGATCACATCTAAATGCAGAAATAGATTTATAAGCACCAAAAAGATAAATAATAATAAAGATGGCACACGAAATCTTGCAAAAGTATGTGGTAACAAAGCTAGGTGTGCATCATTATCCCAGCACATAGCTCAACTTTGGCAAAATAGAAACAAGGTTTGTCCATTAGAGCAATAGGATGGTGATACAGGGGTCAATACCTTTAGTATTTTCACAAGGTGTCTTGCTATTTATGAGGCCTAAATGCCCTAACACATTCTACATTGTTTTTGTGCCCTTCAATTCACGTACTGATTTAATGCATGGATTGTAGGTGTCACGTATACCCATTGATAACACGGTGCATAGAGTAGCGCTGCATTTTTCCTGAAGCTTACAAAGCTGCGATGAGAGAGTCGCTTGAGCTATCATGTGCTATGCTAGCATCATTGTTTACCTATGGCCATAGACAAGCAGGGAGATTTAGTGCTGCAAAAGACGACAGCCATGGCTGCACTTCTAAACAACTCCAGACAATGGGAGAGTTGGTGTCAATATGTAAATGCACGCATTTCTTGCAACAGGATGAATAGGTGAGTTGGCGTTGCATTTTACACTTAAGAGCACTAAATAAAAATACACTGCAGAACAGAAGGCACACAGACAAGCTTATTCCCAAGCCATTCCAACCAGACATTTTAATAGATAAACGTGCAAGTCTCTATGAGGTGACCACAAACATACGTCCAAGGCACATGTTTAATATCATTTAGTGAAATTAATTTGTTGTCACACATTAAAAGCTAATTTCTTAATCATCAACATGAACGATATTGTTACTTGCGCTGTCGTGCTTGCTGCGCTGCTATGTTAATACGTCAAGCCAACCGGCCCACGAACTCTGCACAACAAAGTTTGAAAACACGTGCATGAAGCGTGGTGGTAACTTTTCACCCTACTTCCTCGTATTTCTAACTATCGCGCGGAGTGACTACACTGAGCACTGGCGAAGCCTGTTGCATTCACTTTTTTTTTTGGGGGGGGGGGGATATGCTCTTTACACTTAATATACGTGCACGTGCTCACCAACCACCGAAATTAAGCCATCGACACTTCACGCGCAAGCAACATTACAGCTGAAAAGAGCGGTCTACTTCGTATGCACCAACCACTCGATGCCATTTAGTACCGACCTCATGCACATCGGTCTCCCATTTCGTAGGCATGCGACAGACAGCCTAGCCGCAAGTGTACGCAGTAATTATTAGCCAAAAACAAGCACGGGACGGTTATCCGTTGACTAGGATGCATATGACAGGGTACCATGATCAAGAAGGCACTCGCGAAGTGGTCGAATGGGGGTCAGTACCCGGGGGCACCACTTCCCAGCGCTTGCATGTAAATGATACTCACGTGCACTTTGGTCGACATCTAACAGTGGTGTTTCCTTAAGATGGAAAGGCAAGGCAAGAGGACTGTCGGTGGAATCGTCGCCCTTATATACTCGCCAAACACCTGGAATATAACTGTAAAGCGTCCTTGCGCGACCCCAACAAAGCTTCATTGGCATCATAGCAATGCTGGTCACAGTGAATAGCTAGGAGAAAAGTGTGTAATAATGTCATGATGGACACAAAAACGAAGTACACCGACCAATAAAAAGATAAAAGAAAAAAAGGAAAAGAAGTTTCGGTTTCACTACGGAAGCCTTGTTCACAATGAGGCCCAAGAGCAAGCCAAGTCTGTTAAATAGTCCATATTGACCAGCTTACAGCGCAAACGGGGACGAAGACGAAGGAAGACAAGGTGACAACACGAGCGCTGTCACCTTGTCTTTCCTTCGTCTTCGTCCTTCCCTCGTCGTTTGCGCTGTAAGCTGGTCAATATGAATTATCACCAACTCGCCCAGATTTCCGTTCTCGTTCTGTTAATAGGTTTAAGCACGTGACGCAAGCACCGTGCGTAGGACGAGGGAAGGTTTCCATCATTTCAATTCAGTGTTTGTTTTGTAGATTGTATCTCGAGTGATTCGAGATGCAGGCGTGATTTCCAGTTTCTTTCCCTCCCAATGATGCACGCGTTTGTGCAGTCAATTGTGTGATCGGACGTAGCTGCAATTTCGGCCAACGCATTAGACACCACCTTCTTTTCGACATCGTTCTGATGCTGACGCATGCGCTGTCTAAAGTTGCCGGTTTCCCCGATATAAACACTTTCGCAATCCGCACAAGGGATTTTGTATACCACACCATGAAAGGCTTCTTTCGGTAGCTTATCTTTCACTCTTACGAGTGATTGCCTTAACTTTCGTACAGGCACGTGGGCAACTTCAACGTCGTAGCTACGCAATGAGTGTGAGGTGGAAGTGATGTGCGAGTGCGAGTGAGTGCGAGTCGAGTGCCAGTGAGTGTGAGTGAATGAGTGCGAGTGAGTGCACGTGAGTGTGAGTGGAAGTGAGTGCGAGTGCGAGAGAGTGCAAGTTGTGTGGAAGTGAGGTGAGTGCAATGTGTGTGAGTGAATGGAGCCCCACGCGAGTGCGAGTGATGCCAGTGAGTTGTGAGTTGTTATGTATGTATGTATGTATGTATGTCTGATATTGTATGTATGTATAGTACGTACGTCATGTATGTATGTTGTATGTTACTGTATGTATGTATGTACGTATGTATGTTGTATGTATAGTATGTATGTATGTACTGTATATGTACTGTATGTATGTATGTATGTAGTATGTATGTATCCGTGGCCGTCTCGTTAATGTATTGTATACGAAAATCGCTATGCCATATGACTGCATGACGAATAAAATGACAGGTCATTATATGAAAATCATGACATGCATGATTGACATGAAACGGTCTTGGTGCTTTCCTGGGCCGTTTCGTTAATGGGATGTATACGAAAATCAGTATGGCACAACATGACTGCATGACGAACATAAATGACAGGTCATAACATGAAAATCATGACATGTATGGCATGAGCGGCTTGATTTACATGCCACGGTCTTGGTACTCTCCTCCCCAGCTAGCACACAAAGGATTTATGACGACTTCGAAACGGATATCCGAGACGTTAACGTTGCAGACGGCACGTGTAAGAAGCCTTAGCCCTGGATGCGTCGTATATCGTCTGATGTCCGGCTCGTTGCACGTGCGTCATCAAAAAGCTGTTCCTGAAATGTTAGCCGTAATCTGAAAAAGAAGCAGGAATCGTGCTCGGGAACTGGGCGCGCCCACCAAAATTTTGGTCTGGTTGCCACCCTCAGAATATATAAATGATAATCTGACCTCAGAGCTAACGCCTTAGGGGTTCAAATGATGCCTAAGGCATTTTTTGCACCCCTAAGGCATTAACTCTGTGTTTCTGAAGGTGTCAACGGGATAATAATTTTGGGGGGCACCCACGATCCACGGACGTCGTCCCTGCCTTATGGTAGTAGCTGCGACCTGCTATGTTACCAGCTGCACCATAAGGTTTAGGGTGCTGCAGAGTGGGCGTTAGTGCCAGCCCACCTGAATACTTTCGTCCTAGGAAGAGGTGCTGGTGTCGCACTTGCGTGGAACGTTTTTTTTTTCTGGTGGGTCAAAGCACTAGCATTGAGTGCAACAGAGCAATAGTGCAGTAAGGTAGGCACACAGTTGTCTGCAAAGGTTTCATCAGTGTTAGCATTTAGGTCACAATTAGTTGTCATGCATACAAAAATCAATATAGCTTGTACTTTGTATAGTATGAAGCAAGTCTACCAAAAACAGTAGTGACATATCTTTCTACAGTTAAGGATAGAAAGTTTCTTGGCAAGCGGCCTAACAAGGAGGCCCCACTGCCAATGATCATGACGTCAACAACATTTTATTCAACATTTCATTGAGAAACTAACTTATGGTAGTTTAAAAAAAGAGAAATGCAACCACAAATATTCAAAAGGAACTGCAGAAGAAATAATTTAAATATATCTGGAACTTATTAACGACTAGAGGCTTACAGAAAGCGCACTAGTAACAATAATCAAAAGCCAAACGACAATGCATTTCTCAGCATGAGAGCAGCGCATCCTGTTATATGAGCACAGACAGCATAATGAATGACTGTGTGATAGCCGCTTTCAGTCATGTTATGCTGTATCTTCGCCACATAAAATCAATGAGTATGAACAAAGGAACTCAAATATGACCTAGGTATCAAAGTGAAAATTTGCCTAGGACATCAGCTGATGTAAATAGGCAAGCTTGAAAAGACTACCAAAAGCATCAATCAAGTGACAATGAATACTGACCAAAGTGACCTTCAAAGAAAATACCGCATGAAATATTAACATAATCGTTGTAATGAACAACATCACAATGCAGTGCATAATCTGTCACAGCGAGCAACGTTACATCGAAGCAACCTCAGCTTCATAATGAAGCTACATACTCGCGTACTTGAAGTCCAATACACTGGAGACAGGTAGAGAGGGTGGCCTCATCTAGTACGCCCCGGCCTTCTACTCTACTTCGGGGACAACGCAACAGGGGAAGAGGAGTGATGAAGCATGAGGATGGGGATAAGAATGAGTGATCCGTATATACATAATAAGACATTACTGCTTGCGCAAAGGGGACATGGACTCCAGTAATCATATTTCATTACGCTTGATACCAACTAGCCCAACTTATGGCAGCTATTCACTTCTGCAAAACAATGTGCTGTGACGCGGAAAATGTCGACCCGGCTCTCTTGACATAAACACTGGCAATAGTCAAACCCCAGCACGGGTAACTGGGACCTCGCCTCTACTTGAAACGTGATAGGGGCCGCCATCAGTCGGACGAATATGCTGTGCAGGGAAATGCACTCGAAGATTATGATAAAGGTCTAATAGTCGCATAATGAAAAGAAGCCACTTTAGTTGCATCTAAGTTTAATAGTCGCTTTTCATAATCCGCAACTTTGCGCAGTGGTACCGAACGTCTAGCATCCAGTCCATTTCTATTGAAAAAATGACCTTGTAGCATTTGGTAATTCGGTATGGTCCCCTATTTCGGGTGAAATACGGCTTTCGTCTATTGCTTGTACTCCCATATCAGCCAGCCTAGTGGCCGCCGTCTACTGCTGTGGCACGAATGGGGGACAGTCGCGAAATACTATGTGTTCTAGTCTCTGATATATTAGACAGCGCTCACACTTCGAGATGTACGCGCGACTGAAGAGGTGCGCGTAGTGCCGAGTTAGGTCGGCGACCAGGTGAAACCTGCGCAATGTACTGGCACCGCTGCCGTTTATTCTACCCGGGAGGAAAAACTCGTGTCACTCTATTTGCCGCAGATGCCTGCATAGGTCGGCGCACTCACTCATGAGTGCACTCACTCGCACTCACTCGCACTCATTTCATAGACGTGAGTGCGAGTGCGAGAGTGTGCAAGTGAGTGTGAGTGGAGGTGAGTGAGAGTGCGAGTGAGTGCCAATGAGTGTGAGTGGAAGTGAGTGCGAGTGCGAGTGAGTGCCAGTGAGTGTGAGTGGAGGTGAGTGCGAGTGCGAGTGAGTGCCTTTGAGTGTGAGTGGAAGTGAGTGCGAGTGCGAGTGAGTGCAAGTGAGTGTGAGTGGAGGTGAGTGCGAGTGCGAGTGAGTGCTTGTGAGTGTGAGTGGAAGTGAGTGCGAGTGCGAGTGAGTGCAAGTGAGTGTGAGTGGAAGTGAGTGCGAGTGCGAGTGAGTGCCAGTGAGTGTGAGTGGAGGTGAGTGCGAGTGCGAGTGAGTGCCTTTGAGTGTGAGTGGAAGTGAATGCGAGTGCGAGTGAGTGCAAGTGAGTGTGAGTGGAGGTGAGTGCGAGTGCGAGTGAGTGCCTTTGAGTGTGAGTGGAAGTGAGTGCGAGTGCGAGTGAGTGCAAGTGAGTGTGAGTGGAGGTGAGTGCGAGTGCGAGTGAGTGCTTGTGAGTGTGAGTGGAAGTGAGTGCGAGTGCGAGTGAGTGCAAGTGAGTGTGAGTGGAAGTGAGTGCGAGTGCGAGTGAGTGCCAGTGAGTGTGAGTGGAGGTGAGTGCGAGTGCGAGTGAGTGATTGTGAGCGTGAGTGGAGGTGAGTGCGAGTGCGAGTGAGTGCGGATGCTGGAAAAATTTGGGTGAGTGAGTGTGAGTGAGTGTTCCCCTACACTGCCGACCTATGTTCCAGCCAGACATTTTAATAGATAAACGTGCAAGTCTCTATGAGGTGACCACAAACATACGTCCAAGGTACATGTTTAATATCATTTAGTGAAATTAATTTGTTGTCACAGAGCAAAAGTGATCATTATCTTATGCAAAACAGTTATTCGCAATACGACATACTTCCAAGATTTCTCAAGGGGAATGGCCAGGGTGACTGAACAAAATGACTGCTTTCAAAGAAGAGATTACAATGGCACAACCGACAACATGAGGCAAAATAAAATGACTGCGTGCCATTAATTTCTATTGTCTCCAAAGTATACATTAACATGTTGCCCTGTCCGACAGATGAACATGCGACCAGAGGAACCGGTGTTTGACTTCATGTCAGCACGCACTAAAATGATAAAGTGCCATTGCAAGCAGAAAGGAAACCGGAAATATGGCTTTTCCTGTATGCATAAAATAATGGCCTGAAAAAATGGAGGAATGGAAGAAGAATTGGGGGAGGGCAGCGATCTATTTGCCACAGAAGCTTGGCCGCATCCATTCCATTGCACAAAGAAGGACATTGGACGCATCAGCAGGTACCTGCCATGGTAGCTTGAGAAGCTAGCTAGGGTGCTAGCTTGAGAAGCTCAAGATGACGAAAGTCAATCACAGTTATACTGGCTGCATCTCAATCAAAACTACGCAAACACCTGTACACCTAATTTTAGGTGCATGTTCAAGAAGCTGAGGTGGTCAATTACTCCAGAGCCCTCCACCATGGGTATACCTCATAGACATGTTGTAGTTTTGGGACAGAACTCCATAAATGTTTTCTGTTACTGGCACATGAGAAGGCAATGAAAAGTGCAGCCACAGGCACGTAAATCGTGTTGGCTGTGCAGCTGGCAGCGGTCAAAAGAGCTTTTTCCTGTGTCATTCATACACCTATACAGTGCAACGCAACACCCTCTTCAGAGATAACAGAAATTCACTGAACTGCGTGCTGCCATTTCATCCTGCCTCATGTTGCCTGTCACGCCATTGTAGTACTCTCTTTACAAGCACAGTCACAGTTTTCTATGACCCTTCCAATATGCACAAGAAATTTGAGAAGGATGCCACATAACAAAGAACTCCACACTGTGTAAGCCAGTCATCATTAACAACGCAAAACAAAGAATTCAATTCTGCCATTAATGTTAAATATGCGCCTCAGAGCTATGTTTGCAGTTACCTCCCCTTGACATGTCCGCTTATGGGCGCTTGCTTCCTCTATGTTCAGTAATGATTAGTTGCAAGTGAGAGTGTGCATTTGTGTGTCTTGCTTTATGCAGTGCCTTCCATTTAGCACCCGAGTTTTAAAAGTTTTTTCTTTCCTCTTGTGCAAACTCTGCTGCAACAAATAAGAGGAGGCACTAGAAAACCACATATGAATAAACTGAGAAGCTGTAAAATGGCAGCCAGCTGCGCACATATATAGTCATAGCTAACATGCAGAGAAATTAAGTGCACTGGACTCTAATGGAGTGGCTGGCTGCCTTAGGGCTGGCAGGCCCAGCACACAAAGGACAAATCTAAGAAATTGATAAGTCATTCCAAATTACATCAAGCATCGCAACGAAAAGCCACAACGAAGGCGTTACAGAAATGAGAGGGCAAGTTCCAGTTGCCACAACATTAAAAGCTAATTTCTTAATCATCAACATGAACAATATTGTTCCTTGCGCTGTCGTGCTTGCTGCGCTGCTATGTTAATACGTCAAGCCAACCGGCCCACGAACTCTGCACAACAAAGTTTGAAAACACGTGCATGAAGCGTGGTGGTAACTTTTCACCCTTCTTCCTCGTATTTCTAACAATCGCGCGGAGTGACTGCACTGAGCACTGGCGAAGCCTGTTGCATTCACTTTTTTTGGGGGGGGGGGGGGAATATACCCTTTACACTTAATATACGTGCACGTGCTCACCAACCGCCGAAATTAAGCCATCGACACTTCACGCGCAAGCAACAGTACAGCTGAAAAGAGCGGCCTACTTGGTATGCACCAACCACTCGATGCCGGCCTCATGCACATCGATCTCTCATTTCGTAGGCACGCGGCAGACAGCCTAGCCGCAAGTGTGCGCAGTAATTATTAGCCAAACACAAGCACGGGACGGTTATCCGTTAACTAGGATGCACGGGATGGTTATCCGTTGACCAGGATGCACATGACAGGGTACCATGATCAAGAAGGCACTCGCGAAGTTGTCAAATGGGGGTCAGTACCCGGGGGCACCACGTCCCAGCGCTTACATGTAAATGATACTCACGTGCACGTTGGTCGACGTCTAACAGTCGTGCTTCCTTAAGATGGAAAGGCAAGGCAAGAGGACTGTCGGTGGAATCGTCGCCCTTATATACTCGCCAAACACCTGGAATATAACTGTAAAGCCTCCTTGCGCGCCACCAACGAAGCTTCATGGGCGTCATAGCAATGCTGGTCACAGTGAATAGCTAGGAGAAAAGCGTGTAATAATGTCATGCATTAGGCGGCTCCGTGAGCTACATTATAAATCGTACCGGCGCGCCAAAACTACGATCGGATTCTAGCCGGTGCAATAAAGCGCACATTAAAAAAAAGATCTAAGTCATAATCCTATCCACAATCCAACATAGCCCGGCGGGCCGCGGCCAACGTTTCTAGAACGTTGCCGGCGGCGGCTTGCTTACGGATACTGGCTTTGTATAGCTGGTCAAGCCAAGCATGAATTCTGTACGGCTGTGTGTCCTGTCAGGCGACTCGCATAGTTCGCCGCGCGCGTACCACCTTCAGCAAAAGTAGCGGTGGCGCTGTCGTCGCAAACAACGGGACGAGTGCGCGCCGCTTGTGCTTCCGCGCGTCTTAATGCGGGACGTGGCTTCCTTCGTGCCCCTTTTTGCGGCGTCAAACAAATTGTTTATCATGCCCCTCAAGTGGCGGTTGAACTCACGCCGGGTAGCACAAGCGGCTATGCAAGAACTCTCCAGGGGCCTGACTTATCGCGCTTTTTAAGGCTTCGAAAGCTGAACAGCGAAGGTTTCTTTCGCAGCGAAATTTCCACAAGTTTCACAAACTCTGCATTCTAGTGCGCTATTTATGAACTGCTCTCGTTCCAAGTGCAAATGTTGCTCCATAATATCATTCATGGGAGTGAATGGCCTACCAGCACGTTCACATACGGTTCATTCATATGCTGCTCACGAATGGAGTCCTTGCAGGAGCAGAATTAGGGCTGCACTCATTGTGCAAATATGGCTCGGAAGCGAAGCATTACGTGGCTCGGTGTGTGCAACAAGAATGTTTGTTTGAAAGTCAAAGGACCTTGTCTGCGTGTGTGAACATGTACGTCACATTTAATTCGTGCCTCAAAAGGAAAGACGTCCAACGCATCTGTATTCAAAGAGGAGATGACTTCGGTGGCTTAATTCTCCCATACTTAGGTCACATTGTCCAAGTTCGCAAGCATATTGATCGACAGGCTGATTCAGCTCTAAGAATTAAAGCTGCCTTGAGAGAGCATCATGGAATTGCTGGCTGCCATAAATGGCAATATATATGTATATATAGTGAAGGAACGGACCAACGTGCAAGAACTTTTTACTTTCCAACGTTTCGGCCGGTGGTCCAGCCTTGCTTGCTGATATTTAATATTTTTTTATTATATACCATTCAGCATCTTCGTTTTAGATTCTTGTATAGGGACAATAATTGCATAGGGGATTTCCTGACGAAGGCCGCGGACCACCAGCCGAAGCGTTGGAAAGTAAAAAGTTCTTGCACGTTCGTCCGTTCCTTCACTGCTCATACTCGTCTGGATCCGCAGAAACACTTACTGGAATATATATATATATATATATATATATACATATATATATATATATATATATATATATTGAAACGTACTCTATTTTAATACTTCATTTGTTGTACACCTCCACTGTCCATTTGCCTGTCCCTGCGCACAACCCACACTTTGTAGTTGAAATCTGTGTCTTGCTCGCAATTTTTTCACGCAGTAATAACCATATCGCACAAGTGCCTATGTTGATTGATAGTGACATGATATATGCCATATCTATGACGATAATAGTTAAGCACGTGTTGGGGGCCCCCGCCGTAGTCATGTATTTAAGAAGTGCGTTCTTGCCTGTGCCCTGTATTCCCTGACGAAGGCAGGCCCTCCTGCCGAAACGTTGGAAGAAATAAACATTTTCGCACGTTCGTCCGTCGTTTCTCAACAAAGTACTGGATCCGCAGAAACGCTTCTTAATATATATATATATATATATATATATATATATATATATATATATATATATATATATATATAAGGAACAAAAGGGAGTACGACGCACGTTGGTTTTTGCACAGTATATTTACTGACGTTTCGGCTGGTGGACCAGCCTTTGTCAAAGTGACAAAGGCTGGTCCACCAGCCGAAACGTCAGTAAATATACTGTGCAAAAACCAACGTGCGTCGTACTCCCTTTTGTTCCTTATTGTACCGGGGCCAACGTGATTTCCTTGCTGCAACTATATATATATATATATATATATATATATATATGCCGCTTGTACTATCGGATGCGATGACCACCTATAAATACTCCAACGGATAGGTAAAATAATTGAGTTTTATATATCCAGCCAGGATTATAACTGTTATGTTAAAGGATTACGCAGAGATTGCGTCACTTAATGCTTAATCGCATACGAGGAGGGGAATTATATTATACCAAGCCATTGGACGGTGGTCGTCTGAAAGGCGAGTACTTTATGGAAATAAAAGTTTATTTCTACAAAAAAAAAACTGTTTATTTTTCATAACTCTACAACCATCTGTACATAGCAAGATAGCAGCGAAAAACCCTATGCAATTGTCCCTATACAAGAACCTAAAAGGAGCATACTGAATAGTATATAATAAAATATACTAAATATCAGCAAGCAAGAACTCATTCAGTATAGACCAGATGCATATTCGAGGGTCGATCACATTTTACACATTGCAAAGAATGACGCAAATGATTTCCATATAAGAATCAGTAAGAAAAAACTTCTGACGTCGTGAGTAAGTATATATAGTTATTACGGAGACATTTCTATTTAACGAAACGATATATATATACTATTCACCATCACCATTCTGTGGCAGATTTCCTTTTATTACGCGTTTTATATTTCGAGGTGGTTGGTTTGAGGCTCTGAATAGACAAAATCACTTTTATTTCGGCATTCAAGATTATTGACAGCGAGAATAACACACACTTAATAAGACAAAGGTGTTTTGTGCAAAGCAGGGATCCCCACGCCGCCATGGATACAAACTAGCTTAATGCTAAGGATCCAGATGTTTTTTCATGTATTGATTCATGTATCTTTCTGGAAAATAAAATTGAATTCAAATTCAACATTCGGGGGGAGGGGGGCGGGGGCATACCCCAGAATCGAAATTCTGGATAAACCCCTGGTACAAAGTGTATAGCAGCTATTGGGCTGTGCGACTAAGCCGCCCGCTAAGCGTTTGCGAATACCCCCCTCAACATTTTCCACGTTAGTGAAGAAAAGAGAAAGGAACAGTGTCGATAACAATCTAGCCAAAACTGCAACGGACACCTTGACGAACACTGAGAGTTTGGTGGGGCACCCTACAGAACCCCCCACCCCATCCAGTTACCGGCACCCGTTTTCGCGGTGCAGATGGAGCTCCGTCCGCCGCCGCCCAAATGCATGAATCGAACGTTGAGGTGCAGGCCTGTCGTCTGCTGCACGGCCAGCTCGATGAGTTTTTGTTTCTAGTAGCCTGTTTGTGCTCGATACAACTATGCATGGTCATATGCTACAACAAAACCTGCGCGCGGCCGTGCGAAACAAGACGTGATATTTATATTATGCGCATCGTACGCATTTGGCGACATGAACGACGCGATCAGTGCATACAATCTGCATCCTACCATTTGTAAAAAAAAGTGAACGAGAAAACAAGCCGTCATTGTGCACGTGTTCAGAGAAAAATGTCGAACATTTATCACTTTCACAGAATTACTTGCTGTGATTTCGCCGCGGCGTAGGTCCTAACCATCTCCATTAGACTAGCCGACGCCGTCGTCTGCACGCGTCGCCTGACGGGCTAGCGAGGCTGCACCAAAACGCTGCACCCACAGGCTGGGAGGTTGAAAGGTGCACGGCACCGCGGCGGTACCTTAGCTGCACCCCGCCACAATCGAGGACGGAGGTGCAGCGGGCGCCGCTGTACCGTGAGGAATCGAGGACGGTGGTGCAGCGCACCGCGAAAAGGTGCAGAAGGTGCAGGGAACCTTGGCTGAATCGAATAGACCTATTGTGATTGCAACGGTTCCACAACGACAACGTGCGAAAACGAAAGCATTTGAATTTTTTTTCACAGGAATAACGAAGCTGCGAAGAACACAAAACGGAAAGCGCCTTAATGCTAGTGTTCCAATTATTTCTGATGGTAAGCGACGGATGAAGCTGCTTTTCTTGCAGCGCGCCAGCACCATAGCGCCGGCCAGCAGACAGCCTGAAAACATATTGTCGACTACAGCGCCGCGGCAACTTTCTTCCGCAGACCCTCTCGATCGTCGGTGACCATCGGCGGTCGCGCACTACTGTAGCGCTGTGACTGTGCAGTCTTCGCTTCTTCGTTTCTTCTCCACGTTGTGCCTCATTTAATGCCTTCTGTGGTTGAACGTTGCTTTGTGTGCTGCTGTCTAGGCCTGTTGTTCTTGCGTAAGTGTGTAGACGTGTAGCCTTCGCTTTCGATTGTGTGCACGTTTAAGCGTTGCGTTCGGGGCATCTGGCTCATCTCCTTCATTCGCCATGTCCTCTAAGTGGAGGAGATCTCGCGTTGTTAAGAAGGAGTTCGACCAGACACTGAATGAACTCGGCCTCACGCACTTTGTAGCGAGACGACCATCACATTCCCTGCCTCGCCTGCCCAACGACGGAGCTGCAAACACGGTCGCCGCCGCCGCCAGCACAGCACCGCCGTCACCAGCGGAGCCAGGAAGCAGCGGAAGACTGATGAATGAACCTTCCATGGGTAACGCTGGTGAGCCTGCGTCCAAGCGGTCGAGAAGGGACGATGATGGCGTCTGCCAACTACAGGCCGATTTTGCCGAACGCGTCGAACAGCTCGAACCACAGATTACGGAGACGTCCTTTTGTGAGTGCAGCGGCTCTGCAAGCAGCTCAAGTGACGAAGGCAGTCTTCAGTGGCACGAGTCGAGCGATGACTGCGTCGCTTCAGACGTCGCTTCAGACAACTGCACAGGTTCTGTCGAGCAAGTAGCGCCCACTCGCAGTACAACGTTTCCAGTTGTTCCGGTGGAGGTTACTGCTTGTGAACAGCTGGCAGGCATTGCTGTCAAGCACAACATGACGCATGCCTGCATCAACGATGTGCTCAATTTTTGTCGGCAGAGAGGTGTCCCTGACCTTCCAAGGAATACACGGACACTTTTGAAAACAGAGCGCAAAGCGCGGGTGGAGCAGGATGGCTCATTTGTTCACCTGGGCCTTGAAGAAGGCATCCGTCGAGTGTTGCGGCCAGGGCAAGTAGTTCCTGATAAACTAAAGCTTCAAGGGAACATTGACGGCGTGCCGCTTCACAGAAGCAGCCTGATATCCTTCTGGCCCATTTTGTGCCGCATAACAAATGTTGAGGCGTCACCTCCATTTGTTGTCAGCGTGTACTGTGGTGCAGGGAAGCCACCAAGCCTTGAAGATTATTTGCAGCCATTCCTGCAGGAACTATCCAAGCTAACTTCTGAGGGGATGACTGTAGGAACTATTAATGCTCAGGTGAGCATTGAGGCTATGGTGTGCGACGCCCCTGCAAGGAGCTATGTGAAATGTATTGTTGGCCACACTGGCTATTATGCATGTGAGCGGTGCAGCCAAAAGGGAAAGCACATTGAAAACCGCGTTACATTCCCTAAACTGCATGCACCAGCACGGACGGATGCATCATTCAGAGCACAGGAGAACGAGCGCCACCATACAGGCGTTTCTCCATTCGCCTCTCTTGACGTTGACATGATTGCATTCTTTCCAACAGAATACATGCATCTCGTTTGTCTGGGTGTGATGCGGCGGCTCCTGAGGAACTGGATATGCCAGGGCCACAGTAACAGGCTGAGCAGGGCTTCTCGTTGCCAGCTCAATGAGAGCCTGCGAGAGGCATCCAAGGCCTTCCCAACGAGCTTCCAGCGAAAGCCAAGGGGCACGGAGGAGCTGGATCGATGGAAGGCAACAGAGTTTCGGACATTTCTTCTATATGTTGGGCCTATTGTCCTAAAGCCTCTTCTGCCTGCACCACAGTACAAGCATTTTTTAATGTTTCATGTTGCTGTTAGAATTTTAGCTTCACAGGAACTGCACCTTGATCACAATGACTTTGCTAAAGACCTTCTGATGTGTTTTGTTCGAGAGTTTGGCGAGCTGTATGGGAAAAAAACAGCTTGTGTACAATGTGCACACATTGTCTCACCTGGCTGACCAGTGCCGTGTGCACGGCCCATTAGACTGCTTCAGTGCTTTTCCCTTTGAGAGTTACCTGGGACAGTTGAAGAGGCTGCTAAGATCATCGAACAAGCCACTGTCACAACTTAGCAGGAGAATCTCGGAGCTCAAATATGCGACAAAGCACCAGGCCACTGATAAGCAGCAGCATGTCAAACCTGGAGACTGCTTCATCATTGACGGCACTCCTGTTGTTGTTCTAGAGGTCATGGGAGACCAATTCAAAGGAGGAGTTCTGTCAGGTGCAAGGGACTTTTTCAAGGTTCCCCTCCACTCGTCGCAGCTTAATATATGGCGGTGCAACACTTTAATGAATGATCCAAAGGTTTGGCCTCTTAAGCAAATTGAGAACGCAGCTCAATGCGTGAAGCTGCGCTACAAAGAGGGACACGTTGTTGTTCCATTTTTACATGCAGCAGTTTGATTATTTCTGGACTTCTCTGTGCCCGAGTGACCGTGATTACAAGGCATGTTGTAGTGGAGACTAAATTAATTTAGGTGACATTAGGTTGTTTGACGTGCATCTAAATCTAAGTACACTGGTATTCTTGCATTTGCTCTCATTGCAATTCAATTGCTGGCCTGGGAATCCGCTCTTTGAAGCCAGTATAGTTGTCACAGAGCTTGTGTTGAGTACTGTCTGCTAATGACACTTTATTCAACATAGCCGAAATGATTGATTGATTGATTTGTGGGGTTTAACGTCCCAAAACCAGCTCTGATTATGAGAGATGCCGTAGTGGAGGTCCCCGGAAATTTCGACCACCTGGGGTTGTTTAACGTGCACTGACATTGAACAGCACACGGGCCTCAACGTTTCGCCTCCATAGCAATGCAGCCGCCGTGGCCGGGATTCGATCCCGCAACCTTTGGATCAGCAGCCGAGTGCCATAACCACTAGACCACTGTGGCCAAGCACCGAAATGTACCTCTCTGCACTTGTGTGAGAATTTAGTGGAAAAGCACTGATAGCACACAGCATGTGCTGTGATGTGTTGCACAAGCCCTTGCACAAGCCCTTAATTCTAAGGGTGGGCTTCGCACTTCCCGTGAAGTGCCGCAGATGTGCATATAGAAATTTGCCGTGCACATTCACCAACTAGCAGAGTCATCAATGGTGTCCTGATGCCCTGGTTGATCAATTGATTTCTGGGGTTTTACATCCCAAAACTACAATATGATTATGAGAGGCACCGTAGTGGAGGGCTCCAGAAATTTCGACCACCTGGTGTGAACCCCATCTTTAACGTGCACTGACATTTCGCCTCCATTGAAATGCAGTCGCTGCAGCCGGGATTCGATCATGTGCCTGCGACCTTGGATCAGCAGCCGAGTGCCATAACCACTAGACCACTTTGGCGGGTTTCCTAATGCCCTATATCACACAGTCCTGTGAATGCCTCTACTTGTCTTATAGGATCTGTCCTTTTGTCTTATAGGAGTTGGCCTTGAACAAGTAGCACCCTGAAGAAACTGACGTCATTAGCCCTCAAATGGCTCTCTGTGAAGAATAGGCGACATTTGTTACAGGCACACCTGCCACCAATTCTCCACTGATTGTGCCCGTGTGCCTCCACTGACATTAGTGGCTAGACAAGCTTTCCCACCCAGGCGTTTGGGCAATCCAGAAATATCTCGCAGCGTATTTTGCATGGCCTGGCATAGTGCGATCTCCCTACAGTCGCCTCTTGAATGTTGGTACTTCAGTGTACTGAGGCTCAGCGTTACACTCAGACACTGGTGTGTTTGCAGGGTCAGATGCTTGGTTTGAGCATGTAGCTGTTCCCATTGCCAAGCCGTTGCCAAGCCTTTGGGTAGAGGCCAGTCCGATGCCAGACATTACAGCCATCTTGCTCATGGCTTTGTCAGCGACTACCTATGTCACTTTGGCGTGCTGTAATCCCTAATAACGGACAGAGGAAATGGGTGTGCATTATATGCCAGTCTCGCGAAACCACTAGCACACTGTGCCCGAGGGCAACAGCCTACAACCTAAAGAGCCAATGGGTGAGAGATTTCACCGGCATTTGAAAGCTGCATTCATGACAAGTGAGCAGTGCTCCTGGTGGAGGCGTCACCCAGCCATGATGCTCTTGGGCATACAGTCAGCATTCAAGGGAAGCATCAGTTGTAGTGGTGCAAAACTTAGCACAACTGTCCGTCTCCCTGGCAAATTGCAGTGGATGTACTTCACACCAGGTCAACACCAAGCTGATGTTCTCGCCAGTGACTACATAATATCTCAGTGGTGTCATGATGAAACTCTGACTCAGTTACGTGCAACAACCCATGTAAAAGAGGACATTTGAGAGCAATGAATAATCAGTCTTGTAATTGCATATTTCTGCAAAACAGTGCAGTATGATGACTGTAGCAAGCAATGTGGTCAGCTATTCAAGGTTTTGCACCTTGGCCAGAAGACTCCTTCAAGATGCACGGCTGCCACGAAGCTGTATAGTTGAGCCAAGTGAAAGCATTGATTGATTTCTGGGGTTTAATATCCCAAAACCAGCTCTAATTATGAGAGACGCTGTAGAGGAGGTCTTCGGGAATTTCGACAACCTAGGGTTCTTTAACATGCACTGACATTGGACAGCACACGGGCCTCAACATTTCGTCTCCATCGAAATGCAGCCGCCGCGGCCAGGATTTGATCCCGCGACCTTCGGATCAGCAGCCAAGTGCCATAACCACCAGACCACCGTGGCGGGGCCAAGTGAAACCAGCATGCGATGATCCTGAACAGCTGGTGGTGGCCACTTCATGTGAATGAACTCCAAAGCAATGCAGACTGCTTCCTCGTGTGACTGGCAGCTACTGTACTGGCAGTAGCAGAGCTACTGTGCTGCTCTACTCCCTTTGTGCTATTGCAAGGGGAAACTGATCTGTGGCAGACTGTAAATGTGCTGTGGTCAGCTAGGGCACTGGTTTTCAGGGAAGGACATTACAAAGGAACACACTGAATCTCCTTTACTTCCCATGCCCACCAACTAAGCCTATGCAGCCCTACGCATTTTAGAGAAGCGTGCTGGTGGTGTGCAACTGCAGCCCCACTTGTCATCCTTGCATCTTGTTTTCTCATTGTGTTAAGCTTGCACTGCATCTCCTCTTTGACATCGACACTTGTTTATCTACCACACAGCTTCCATGACGCATGTCTCTGTCAACGTAGAAGAGCAACTGAGTCGTCAAGTGATGTTCTCCTGCATTGTGCCTGGATTTGTGTGATGTGTTGCCATTTCTATGTGGTGAAGGGCTTCCCACCTGGAACAAGCTGCAATAATGAAGACCAAACGGCCCTTTTCAGGGCCACCCAAGCTATGTTCGGCATGAGAAAGTGTAATGCCTCTCCGCTCTCGTGAACCCTCAGAAATATTAGCACATGTTTATTCATGCGTGAATAGAATATCATTCAACATACTTGGAAGTATTTTTGAAACAAATTTTGATACAGAATAGTTTCTTTGATCCAAAATATGTAGAAACAAGAGTGTACGCAAACCTCTTTAGCCATGACAAACGCTACTATACGAAGGGGAACAAATAATGTACTTAGACAACTTGAAGTAAACAGAAAACCAGAGGGCCCCAGGTTTTGTTGGACCATTTCAGTAACAACCCATAGCTAAATAAAGCTATTACCAGATTTCATCTCCATTCATATTGAGTGACTTCAAAACGGCAGCAGTTCGAGGGTCAGCTTATTTGTTGCATGGGCACTGTTAAAGCTAGTTTAACACATGCTATTTTCAAAACTGACACCAATTTGTACCTGCAACCATTATTTTATAAATAAAACGCCCTTTTTTTAAAGAACTGGCATAAAGTGGGAAAGAACATAAGATATGAAACATAAGATATGAAATGTTGGATTTACAAATACAGCTGATCCTCATTGTACACAAACATGCACCGGAGAGCAGTTTCTGTCCCTTATATGAGGCATCATTTATAAGCAAGCTGCCATGTTTTCATTTTATGATCAACCTTTATTTCGATATGGGCACATATGTACACTGACTATAAAAGAAGCCTACAGACTGTAGCGAAGGATTATTGTACGCTATTTGCCTTGATTTTAGGTGATTTACTTGGTGGACTGTTTCAGAACCCAATATTTTCTCCACTACAACTTTCTCACATTGCTTGGTTATCACCTCCCTTTGTTTGTACAATAAATGAACTGCAGTTAGCAGCCAACAGCATTGCATGTATTGTTAATCACAATAAATTAACTGCAGTTAGCAGCCAACAGTACTGCATGTAGTGTTAATGTGTTGCAAGCAAGTCCACTGACCAGGTGCTGACGGTATTTTGTTCTGTATAACCAAATGTCCTTGGGAGCGCGTCTGCTGCTAAACTTATAACCAAATGTCCTTGGAAGTATGTCTGTTACTAAATTTAAAGAGACACTGAAGCACTTATTAAGAAAATTGAGGTTACAGTGCTATTTTATGATTTTTCATACGGTGAACTGAAAAAAATCATGTCAAAAATTGGCCTAGCATCAGCAAATGACTGTATTTTGGCAAAAACACGTGGCGCGTGCCTGGGCGGTAACTGAAACTTCGTAGCTGCCTATGATTGGTTGAAGAGCTTCATGGCGTCATCATGAGTGCCTCACAGCACCCTACTCTGCCTTGGCTGTGCTAGTGCGCACGCGGAAACCTTTGCTGCAAACGAACGCCACGAACCAATGCTCCAATGTGGCTACCTTGGTTGTCCTCAATATGATGTCACTTATCAGCGTTTCACTCTGTCATCCTCCTTACCTGCACTCCACGCGCACCGTGGGGCGTTCCCGCCAACCAAGTTTGGGCGCTTATATCACTATTGTTTAATTAAATATTGCAAAAAAGACATCGTCACAGATTCCGTATACAAGGTCCCACATTCCGAATTTCTATTCGAGAATTTAAAACCACTTCAGTGTCCCTTTAAGTCCAAAGAATGGGAGAGAGAGGGTGGGCACTATGTGAGTAAATGATATCTTATACCTAGTTGTCTAACAGCAGAGTCTCTTGGAAAGGTGCTCAACTATTATTTGTGGTCAAAAAGTCTAACGTATAGTTTTTTGTGTGTGGAGCCCCTTTTATAAACTGCAGTCTAAATGAGTTTGTAATCAAACATCTTGTGAAATGGGGGGGCAGTGTACGTGGCACTGGCAATGGACAAGAACTGAATAAAAAATGACCATTTACATTGTTTTTATTTCAGGCTGCCAGGGTTGGGCTCGTGATCTGAAAGATTCTGGTTTGATCCTAGCCATAGTGGTTGCATTTTAATGGTGGCAAAATGCTACAGGCCCACACAGCATGCAATTTCAGTGCACGTAAATTGGCTGGAATTTCCAGACCCTTCCACTACGGCATGGCCAGGGATTTATACATACCCCCTTACAACCTCCCAATTGTACACTTGCACCCACCCAAAAATGCTCCTCATAACCAGCGACTGTATCCTGCCCCCTCCCCCTCCCCCCCCCCAAAAAAAATCAAAATTCTGGTTTAAGTCCCTGGGCATGCCTCCATAATTGCATCCCAGTTTCACCAAGTACAACTCCAGCAGTTGTTCTTCGTTTCTTGTCCCCTGTTTGTACTGCATTGCCCCTCTCGCAATGCTCCTTTTTTCACTGACTTACATGTTGTTCAAATAAAACGCAGACCAGCTGCACACATCGCATCATTATTGTGTGAGTGGCCCAAAAGAACAAAGCATCCTTCTTTTCATGGCAGCTGGTAAACATGCGGCAGACAGCCATGGTTAAGATTTCCTATTGTATACTATTCATTGTCGAGCAAAGCCAGCGAAAAGTTGTGCTTCCCCAGTTTTCGGGACATCATTTTTTAGGCAAGTACCTCAACATAAATGCAAGGAAGAAGTGCATAATGAGCAAAAGTTTCCATCACACCACCAGGGAGTTTCCAATGAGCGAGATACAAATAAATTTCAATAAATTTTAAGAAAGCACATGTGCTAACAGCATCCCTCTTGCCATTTGTTACTACTGTTTCTTGTTTGTAAAAAACAAGCACAAAGAGACAACACGCAACGAAAGAGATGACAAACGAGCACTGTTTGTTCTTTGTGTGTTGTCTCATTGCACTGTTTTTTTAGTAAAATGTACCAAGCTACACTTACGGTCACTTACGCTACACTTATGGTCATTTGTATGTATTCGTTCATTTAAGTTTGCCTTGTAGCATCAATGCTAGTGAACCACTTTCATTATACTCGCATGATTGGTATTAGTCTCTCTTGAATCAATGTAAACTTAATTATTTAGTGTATTTTTTCGTTCTGTCATGATTGATGTATACTTGGCCCTTTTTAAACTATGTCGCTTCCTTCCCTCTCCCTCATGTAATGCCTGAAAGGTTCATTAAGGGAAGGATAAATAATATGATGATGGTCCTTGACAAGGGAGCTTGGAGCATCATGTGAGGAAATGCAATTTATGTTACAGGGTCTAGGAACACCCCACAAATTCTTCATTTTGCTTCTTATTTGAGTGAACCTTCCCATCTCATTAGTTTCTTTCTTTGCTGTATTTCAATATATATGCAAGTAATTGTAAATTCTTGAGAGAAAGGTTGACTTAGGAATATATGAACAACGTATGAGGCACAGATGTGTATATTTCATGTTATATGCATTGGTTAGCAGCTTCTGACGTGTTTTTGTGACGAGCGCGGCCTACGGCGTTGACCTAGAAATGCACCCCCGTGTTGTCCGGGCGTAGGGCTGCTGCGATGCGTTTGTCATTCGAAAAGGCGTTGGGTTATCGGCAATGTTGTTCAATTCTGTTACAAAACGAAGCAGGGCTGTTCAAAATTATTTTGTATTGATACACGAGGATGCGTTGTTACGCGGGCGTGCATGCCGACGCGCTGATCGCTCATCGCCCATATGCGGGTTCGCACGCGGAATAAGAGGGAAAAAAAAAAGAAAAAAAAAAAAAAAAGAAGAGCGAGGATTCGAACTTGGAACCACAGCGCTCTATGTGAAGGTGCCTGCGCTTATACGTACTGAGCTATGCCAACCTTGCGTTCTGCTCGTGCTTTGGTAGCATGCTATGGCTTCGCCTACGGCTCCACTGACGAGATTACACGGGTGTCGTGACCTGGGTATCTATGACTGAGGGTGCCGTAGTCTTTCTATTATGCGGTTTTTAGCAGCGCGTTCTATTGCAGCAACCGCACTGCTGTATTACGCTAGCATCAACCTAGTTCTCAAACACGGGACACGCATCAATGGGAAGTTGCCTGCCAAAGCAGGGACGGCAGAGCTAATTGGCCACTGTGCACACACGTACAATAATTTCTATTCGATCCGGTATGTACTGCTTGCCGCTATAAATCTACGGCAGAAGGATCCGGGTCGTGTCGTCGTACCGGTGCGCCTACAGTAGGAGCGCTGCACCGGACGCTTGGCACGTGATAGCTTTAAAACGGTGCAACAGATCTTGATTCGGATGACGCGTTGCTGCGTGCGGTCGCTAGTCGTGATGAGACGCGGTCGTTGTCTCTTCATCGCGATCTTGCCCCCAGATCGCTATTCGGCTAACGTCAGCGCCAAACTGCGTCCGGGCTAGTGTAGCACCTGCCACTATTGATAAGATAAATAAATTCGATCCGAATCGGGATTGATCACGACTCAAGCTGCTTATGCGACACCGTGGCGCGCGGTGTTAACTGATCAATTATCTTCCGTCAGGCGTTTAGCCGCTACGTGTTGCTGATCAAACATACGTCCGAGCTCAGTGCATTACTCGAAACTTTCGAAGTAAGCGTTGAAATGACTCAAAAAGAAAAGAAGAATAAAAAAAAGACGTCCGGTGCAGAAACTAGCTCTGTTTTGCAAGTTGAGGAAGCTTGGTTTCAACATTGGAAAATATCGTACGAATGTCAGCCCCATAATTCCGTCCTAATTGGATGACTTTGCCAATAATTTTTACTGACTGGATAGATTAGGCCAATGTTTCCTGTCTATCAGAATGGCTCATAGCAATAATGGTTAATGATTCTGTAACATGGACCAATGTGTCATGCCTGTTGAAGTGGCTCGACCAATAATGGTGAACGATTCTGTAACGTGGACCAATGTATCATGTCTATTGAGATGGCTCACCAATACTGGTTAATGATTCTGAAATGCGGACCAATGTGTCATGTCTTTAGAAATGGCTCGACCAATACTGGTTAATGACTGTGTAACTCGGACCTATGATGGTATACTATAAGAGTGGTAGAGCCAACATTGGCGTTGCGTTGTCAATTCCAGCCCATGGTTGGGCCCGGAACAGCCAATGCATTTCCAACATTGGCCCTTCTTACGGTGCTGCCTGGGACAGTACAGGGACAAGGTGGGCAAACATCTGTATGAGCTGCTTCCGCCGAGATCGCTGTTGCTTCGGAATCCTTGCAATGTCAAGTCTGTTTTCGCTAAGAGCTCATTCTGCACAAAGCATGACCTGACACCGCAAATAACTTTCGCGTAACATCCTTTCTAGCATGTCACCGAAGTTACAGCCATGCGCAATCCGCCGAATTTCATCAACGAACAGTTGAATGGGCTCATCCTCCACGTGGCAGCGATTCAAGAAGCGGAAGCTTTCGGTTATCTCGTGACGCTTGTGGTCGTAGTATTCGTCCAAGACTTTCAGTGCCTCTTCATATGTCAGTGGCTTAGGCTTTCTTGGTGCAACTTTCCCTGCGAGAACTTGTGCGGTGCGTATACTTAGTGCAGCCAGAGTTTTGGTAAGCTAGTATAGCCCCCAGGCAAGCGATAATTGTATCGCTAGCGCCAATTTATCCCCCGGTGCTTGGTAGGCCAAACTGTGTAACCAAAAAACAATAAAAAATAGCTGATGCTGTTATGGCAATGCTTATGTTGATGAGAGAGGAGGAAACGCCGAGCTCCTTGTCTCGTATGGTCTCGAGGAGCGCGCGATTGCATTCTGAGCCGTAAGCGGAAAACAGCACCGCTTACATTTTTTTTTCGGGTTATGTTGCTGCTGCATATCTTGTTTTCGACAGCTTTCGGTTGCTAATATTCTCGGATTTTCAGCACGTCCACGAAACATCTGCTGGGAAATATTTCTCAGTGCAATGCGTGCGAGCCAGCAAGCCTTGAAGCGTGACAGTTTTGTTCGAGCAAGAAAAAGGAGCAGTCGGAAAATGTGGCTTATTTACTGGTCGTATTAGCAACGTATTCCAAACGATAAAACTTAATACATGCCACGATATCACGGAGCTGTGTATCTGGTACTGTAAATACAAATGTTCCCATTCTGTATCGGTTACATAAACATAAGTCTTCACACAATTCATAAAATTCGTCGTATACAGAATACCATTGCAGGGGCTACCATGTTCACTGTCTGTACACAATAGAATTTTCGCCCCGCCACGGTGGTCTAGTGGCTATGGTACTCGGCTACTGATCCGAGGGTCGCGGGATCGAATCCCAGCCGCGGCGGCTGCATTTCCATGGCAGCGAAATGTTGAGGCCCGTGTGCTGTGCGATGTCAGTGCACGTTAAAGAACCCCAGGTGGTCGAAATTTCTGGAGGCCTCCACTACGGCGGCTCTCATATTCAGAGCTAGTTTTGGGACGTTAAACCCCCCAAGTCAATCAACAATAGAATTTTCCAGAAACGACGGTTCATAGTCACACGCTCGTGAATAATGGACTGATCATGCAGTGCAGATGACCAGCACGTTGAGCCCAACTCTACCAGCGCGTTTTTCTATGAAACTTGCTAGTGGACACAAACTTCCATAGCAAACTAATTTCCTACATAACTCAGCTTGTGCTAGTAATGTGCCGTTACATATTGAGCAAATATATTTACGTGTTAACATTAGCTTTATTTGTCGTTACATCGCGTAAACCCTCGTTCAATGCTGTAGCATTGCTAATAGGGCATTGTTACAGAATTCTACAGCAGTATATGGAGGTTATTGCTCGCAATTTCCAATTTACATATTTTCTGTCAGAGTTTAGGCATGAAATAACGAAAGGTAAGGGGTCAAGGGCTCGTTCTTTATTTGTTAGAAACAACTTAATGAGCAAACAGACAATGAAGGCTAGCAAAGATTAGGGGAAGTTACTTATGGTATTGTAATTGTTAAGAAAGTAGAAAGGAATTAAAGTGGACGAAAAGACAAACCTGCCTTCGGTGGGAACCGAACCCACGACCTTAGGATGTCGCGTCCGAGCTCACCAACTGAGCTACGAAGGCGGTCGTCCCCCGTCCACTTATTGTGTATTTATGTACGTATTATCCTGGGAGTGTTAGGCAGCGCACTCATGGCCACGGCGGCGTGTGTGGAACACACTTCTTGCCAGGAGGCGTAGGTCGGTTCCCACCGAAGGCAGCTTGTCTTTTCGTCCACTTCAATTCCTTTCTGCTTTCTTCACAATTACAATACCACAAGTAATTCCCCTATGCTTTCCTAGGCTTCATTGTGTTTTGCTCATTAAGTAGTTAGGCATGAGATGACAATCAAACAACATCAAAGAGCAAATATAATCCTGGAGACAGAGCTTGCCATCGGAAAAATTGAAGGCAGTATAGACAAAGTATAGACAAGGTCGATGATTAATCATCATTAAAAATGGGTAGGACGCAATGATGCGCAGAGGTATTGTGAACAATCTCCCTATCCCTAGGGACATGAAGAAATGTTCACAAAAGTAATTCAGATCGACTTCATTTAATGAATCAGCCTGGGCAGATAGCTCAGAACAAGTTTTTCTGACGGGTTTTCAAGAGATTTTCGAATGCTGAATCGTAAAAAATATTTCTTTTATCGAGCTCATAAGCTCAGCTTCATGCGTTACGTTGAAGCATGGACAATCTGAGCTATACTATTAGTTGTAATTAATTGGCTGGAGGTAATTTGCCATTTCACTATCGAGAGCCTTAACGAACGTGGAAGCCCGCAAACTTTGCTGGTACACTAGCTTGTGGCACAGCGTGATCTCCTGACTTACTAAATATTTCTGGCGTTTCTAGAAGGAGCTCTTTCTGCTCATTTGATTTAAGTGAAAATATTCGTGGAAGAAAGCCGAGTAGTATTAGACTTGTGCAACTTCACCGCAACAGTACAAGATCTCGAAATTCGCGTATCGCAGCAGCGAATTATTGCGCAACATGTTGCATAAAGACAATACCTTGCACTGTTTGCGCAGACTCGAAATGCGCAAACTGTCTTGTAAAGAGTGGTTTCCAGGTGGCTGTCACACACCTCAGGCCCTGACCAGGACGAGTGCCGCCGTCTGTATCGCAAAACAAAAATGTTTTCTGAGCATGTTGCCTTGTCCGCTGCTGCCATGCCCACTGTCATGAGACGAAAGGCGCAGATTAAAAGCCCCACCCAAGGTGTCCACGGGAACCGACGTCACTCTATGATGATTCCATGCTGATACGATCTCGAAGGGGCGTTGTTTCTTGAAGAAGCAGCGGTTGGCAGGCGGTGCGATGACGAGGCGGCGGGAAGCCTGCTCACTGAAGCGGCGCCATGCCCAGAGTGGCGTCCTGGTGCCGCCACCACCGCAGGGCCCTGACCGAGGACGAGTGCCACTGCCTGTATCGCAAAACCAACAGGTTTCTGAGCATGTTGCCTTGTCCGCTGCTGCTATGCCCACTGTCGTGAGACGGTAAAGGGTGCAGATTTAAAAGCCGGAAGGTGGTCACGGGAACCGACGTCACTCCATGATAATTCCATGCTGACATGATCATCGAAGGGGGCGTTGTCTCCTTCAAGAAGCAGCGGTTGGCAGGCGGCGCGAAGCGAGCTGACTCAAGCGGCGCCCATTTCCCCGAGTGGTTCCAGGCGGCCGTCACACACACAGCAGGCCCTGACCGAGGACGATGCCACTGCCTGTATCGCAGAACAATATGTTTCTGAGCATGTACCTTGTCTGTTGCTGCCATGCCCACTGTCGTGAGACGGTAAACAGTGTAGATATAAAAGCCCCAGGTGGTCACGGCGAACCGACGTCACTCCATGAAAATTCCATGCTGATATGATCCGAAGCGGGAGTGTTTCCTTGAAGAAGCAGAGGTTGGCAGGCTGCGTTATGACCAGGCGGGGGAGCCTGCTGACTCAAGCGGCGCCATTGCCCCGATGGTTTCCGGTGGCCGTTCACACCACAAGGCCCTGACCGAGGACGAGTGCCACTGCCTGTATCGCAGAAGAAAATGGTTTCTGAGCATGTTGCCTTGTCTGCTGCTGCCATGCCCACTGTCGTGAGACGGTAAAGGGTGCAGATTTAAAAACCTCAAGGTGGTCACGCTGAACCGACGTCCCTACCTGATAATTCCATGCTGATATGATCATCGAAGTGGACGTTGTTTCCTTGAAGTAGCAGCGGTTGGCAGGCGGCATCGATGACCAGGTGGCGCGAAGCCAGCAGACACAAGCGGCGCCATTGCCTCGAGTGGCTTCCAGGTGGCTGTCACACACCGCAGGGCCCTGACCAAGGACGAGTGCCTCTGGCTCTATCGCAAAAGAAGATGGTTTCTGAGCATGTTGCCTTGTCCGCTGCTGCTATGCCCACTGTCGTGAGACGGTAAAGGGTGAAGATTTAAAAGCCCCAAGGTGGCCACGGGAACCGACGTCACTCCATGATAATTCCATGCTGATATGATCATCGAAGTGGGCGTTGTTTCCTTGAAGAAGCAGCGGTTCGCAGGCGGCGGAAGCCAGCTGACTCAAGCGGCGCAGCCCCCGAGTGGTTTCCAGGTTCCGTCACCCACCGCAGGGCCCTGACCGAGGACGAGTGCACTGCCTGTATCGTAAACACAAATGGTTTCTGAGCATTTGCCTTGTCCGCTGCTGCCATGGCCACTGTCGTGAGACGGTAAAGTGTGCAGATTTAAAAGCCCAGAGGTTGTCACGGCGAACCGACGTCACTCCATGAAAATTCCATGCTGATATGATCATCGAAGCGGGCGTTGTTTCCTTGAAGAAGCAGCGGTTGGCAGGCGGCGGGAAGCCAGCTGACTCAAGCGGCGCCATTGCCCCGAGTGGTTTCCAGGTGGCCGTCACACACCGCAAGGCCCTGACCGAGGACGAGTGCCACTGCCTGTATCGCAGAACAAAATGGTTTCTGAGCATGTTGCCTTGTCCGCTGCTGCTATGCCCACTGTCGTGAGACGGTAAAGGGTGCAGATTTAAAAGTCCCAAGGTGGTCACGGGAACCGACGTCACTCCATGATAATTCCATGCTGACATGATCATCGAAGGGGGCGTTGTTTCTTGAAGAAGCAGCGTTCGCAGGCGGCGGGAAGCCGCTGACTCAAGCGGCGCCATTGCCCCGAGTGGTTCCCAGGTGGCCGTCACACACCGCAGGGCCCTGACCAAGGACGAGTGCACTGCCTGTATCGCAAAACAAAATGGTTTCTGAGCATGTTGCCTTGTGTCCGCTGCTGCTATGCCCACTGTCGTGAGACGGTAAAGGGTGCAGATTTAAAAGCCCCAGCGAGTCTTGCTGCAGGTGACGAGTGAGGCGTCAAGTTAAAATTTTCATGATGGTCTGGCCACACAATAAGAACATCCGGTATGGTGACTAGCCAGCCACGGATGGTGCGCGGCTGCCTAGGGCTGTCAAATCTCCAGAACCATATGCATTTGATGGCCACTCGTAAAAACGCCAGGTGCTCTGAGGTGACACAGCATAATTCATTTTGCCAGGACTATTAGCAGTGGTAATTATGCTATTGAGGCAATGAAATAGCTCGTCCACCTGTTCTATGAAAACTGCAACATCTTTGGCAGTCGCAGGTATCTTACCAAGAGCAATCATGAGTGGCGTAGCTACCCACACAGACTCGCTCAGGACTTGCTCCGCGATCTTGACCCTCATGCTGTTGAAAGGCCTCCTATAGATACAATACAATGTTCACTTTCTCGCCAGTTTCACTCTAAGTGGGTCGGAGCACTTGTATAGTGCACAAATGTAGCTCCAGTCCACAATTTCGGTGCCAATGAAAACTTGTGAGGGTCTCGAAGGTTATTGTGGACTTCAATAGGTGTGGAGTGTCGAAAAACAAATTAACTTCGTGCCCGTTTACTGGAAAGTACGGATTTTGCAGTGTGGCTACTAATTCATCGAATATATAATATTACTTCACCCCTGATTGCACACGAGAGCTTTCACATACAGTTCACATTCTGCAAGCTGCGCCATCGCAGCCAGTAGCAATCTCTTGGTCTTTTCCGAATGCAGAGCAGTTTTGGCAATAGTGAACGCCACTGGCATCACCCTCGATCACGAGATTCTAGAGAGGAGTGCTACAAACGCTATATTTGCCACCGCTGTTGAGCCATCATTTACCATCGCTCCCTTAGCCATCATCTGAAATTCCAATGAGTACATCATGTTTTGTGTCATACTGTAGATTTGGTCTCGCTGACATTTCATCAAATGTAATTCTGCATGCCCCATCTTCTACTGGCCAATTTTTTGCTGCATCTTTAAGAATATCCAGTACATTAGAAATTATTCCGGGTGTCAAAGACATTTCAGATAACCACCTTCAAAGGGATCTCGGTGATGGCACAGCGAGCCCTTTCGAGAGTTGGGCGTAAGAACTTGGCCCATCAAAATACATATTCAAGGCAAATTCTTCACCTCCCGAGACCACTTCCTTCACTTCCTCTTGCGACAATGGAGTTCCACTTGGCTACCCAAGAGATTGTAGAACCCCCGGCTCATACGAAGCTTAAATTCTTGAGTGCTTCCCGTATAGCAATTTTTCGGCGGCTTTTTATCGTACCTTGCTTCCAAGACCTTTGCGCATCATTCTTTAGTGGATTGATGACGGCTGCGGGCTTCGGGAAATACATATTTCTATTTGTTTCTCGGTGAGGTGGTGTGGAAGCTGTGAAGAGAGATGCATTCAATATAACTTATCTCTTGGTTAGCATAGATACACAGGGCGAGCACAGCGTTCTATCTGTAAGCAAGTGCCATGTCCTTTGGTAAAGAAGACTTCGTTGACGACAGATGAAGACTAAATATCATCGCTCCATAATAGTAATGCATAAAATAAAATACTTGGACATACATTAATTATTATTCCTAGCATACACTTACCCTTCTAATAATCTAGCATACACTTACCAATATAACTTGCAAAAGCTGGTAATACTTCAAATGAAAATTGCTCGGTATGTAGACAACCGCTTTTGCATGTGATCAGTGTATTATACAACACTCACCATGTTGGAGCTATAAGTCCAACAATACGAGTCCTACTAACTCTCAGAGTATGTTATGGTGTGAAGGCATCACTCTATGAACAATGCCCAATTGAGCAAAACAGGCGCAGAGCGACTTGCAACCCTTGTCCAACTATTCCTTAATGCATTTGATCACTGTTTTGTAGTTCTTCGTAGGGCAGCAG